>CATIWF010129921.1:0-28783 GCA_949630135.1 Balakata baccata
TAGTAAATTAAAAAAATATATACTATTATAAATAAATATTTAAATTTATCTATGGTAACAAAAGTCTTTTCTTAAAATGGCAGCTGTTTTCGAGCAGCTGAACTAATTACCTCTAAAAAGCAAATGACTTGCAAAATTTAATTAAAAGAAAATTGATTAAAAATTTCCCTGGAATCAGAAATTGAAGATATAAATATAGAGAGGGAGAGAGAGAGCGAAGTAATGCACGGTTGAGAAAGAAGGGATTAAATGCAAAGAAAGAGAGAGGGGGCCACTTGTCGGCGGATGCTGAGAACATGCATGTGCGTTGTCTTGGTATCTGTTCATAACTTCTTCTGACATCATCTTTGCTGCTCCAGTAGTACGATTTTCTCTTTGCGACAAATAGCAGACACTCTTTTCATAAAGCACCGTAAATGAATCAAATATTTCGTTAGTTTTTCAAGTTTCGATTCAAAAAAGTTCATTTGAAATCGTTGGATAATTTTAACGAGTCGAGATCGATAATTTTAATGAGCCGAATTTGGGATTAACAATGTTTGATTTGTTCGTTCACATATATATTCATTTAAAAGTTTGTAAATATATTTATGAACATATTTATTTATAGGCCCGAGAATATATTCGTATATAAATTAGTGAATATGTTCATAAACATATTCATTTATAGGCTAGCAAATATATTCATTTATAAGTTTACAAACATTTTTGTATGTAGGTTTGTGAATATGTTCACGAATGCATTCGTTTAGAGATTCACAAATATGCTCGTATGTAGTCTTATAAATATATTCGTATATAAATAATATTTTATTAATATTTTATTATTTATATTCACTTTTAATATATTAAATAAAATAATATTATTTTAAAAAGAGAAGGGTGTGTCGTAGGACAGTACATGGGGCCTTGATTTTTCTGAATCTAACCGAGTTGGAATATTGACTTTTTTAACTAGATCCGAACCGAACTATATCATTGATTTTAAATTTGACGAATTTGGATCTTATAGTGATATTCGAATTGAAAACTGTATTAAATTGTATCGAATTGTTCTAAAACCGAATTATACCGAAAAAATTGATATTTAAATATTTATAATTAAAAATAAAATAATTTATATATAAAAATGTAATATTATTTATAATCTTTACACTTATTATATAAATATAATAAAATTTATAACTTATAATTATATATACTTTAATCCATAAAATTAAAATTATAAATTTATTAATTAATTAAAAAATTTAATATCATATTTTTCATAAACAATTAATTGAAAATTTTTTATACATTACAAATAATTTTATATGATAAAATTATTCATAACATCTTATTAAATTTAATATAAGCTAACAATTAAAAAACTATTTTTATTGTTAATAAAAAAAATTATTTATAAGATATTGTTTTTCTTTTATTTTAATTTGTTTATCATTATTTTTTTTAGCATTCATAATTTATTCTAATTATATTATGTTATAAATATAAATTAAAGTTTAATCCATAGCCCCATGAATTTTTTATTTTTTCTCATTTTATCTTTAGATCGGTTTTTGGACTCGGTTGCCTTCTAAGTACTATTTTTGGACCAATTAGTCATCTCTAACATTTAAAAAAAGTAACAAGCAGTCACTTTATGTTGGCATGACATCAAAAGGTGGATTAAGACTCAATCTATCTTTTAGTTGTCATGTAAATATAAATTGATTATTTGTTACGTTTTTTTAAATATTAGAGGAGGCAAATTAGTTAAAAAATTGACATATAGATAAAACCGGATCCAAAAACCAATCTAAGGGACAAATTGATAAAAAATGAAAAATTAAGGGGGCTCATATGGCTTATGCATTGAATTAATATATGATTTAATAAACCAATTTAAGTGCAATTTATTATAATAAGTGTAAATCAATTTATTTTAATATTTATTTTAATTGTATATGATTTTTTTTAATAAAAAATTATAATATATTAAATTTAAATGATTTTAGACCATTCATTTATTTTGATTTTTTCAATTTATGTTTACTTGCTTTTTATTCATTTTCTTAATTATCTCGAGTTTGAAATTTATAGTTATATATGGACCCGTGACATTTTTTAAACATGAATTATTCTCAATACATAAATACATATATAGATTTATTAATAATTAATTATCTTTTGAATGCTATATTGATACTAATTAGAAACCAACACTATCTGACATTGTAGTTAATAATTATATTAATGGTGCCTTTTTAATTTAATCTATTATAAAGAAAAAATTATTTAAAAAAATATTGAATTTTTTAGATTAAATTCTTCACATTACTATCAGAAAAATTTCAAATTAATATTGAACCAAATCTCTAAATTTTAATTATAAGTATACAATAGAATTTGCAATTGGTCCCTAAGAAAAACACTTATAATTAATTTTTATTTTTTTACATCAATTGTTTAAAGTCCAAAAAACATAAAAATAAATTGACATAGTGAATAATGGTCACATACTCTTATAAATCATGTATATTAATGTGGTAAATTTCAATATATACAAATATTTATACTTCAAATATTAAAGTGTGAGTCAAACCTTAAGCAAAGTTTTTTTTTTTTAACAACAAAATTTATAAAGCAAAATTATTAGTCATTTTTTATATATTAAAAATTTAATTTAAAAAGAATACATGAAAATAAATTAAATGTTCACAAAAAATAAAACTCATAAGTTCACAATATATATATATATATATATATATATATATATATATATATACTAAATAAAGTCATTTGTTTATATATATCTAATTGAACTGCATAAAATTTATTTTTTATTAAATATTGAAATCTATTTTTTAATCCTATTAAGAGCATTTCCAAGAAATTTTTTTTTTGGATGGTGCTCTTTATTTTAAAGAGCTATTGCATAAAAATGTTTCTAATGGACTCTCTATGTAACACCCTCTCATATAGCTTACTAGCCTGCTATATGAGGGAATACTACAGCCTATATGTTACTGAACCTTTAGTTATTATGCCATTTTTAGCTTTTACCATTTTAATATATTATGCTATCATTCAACTGATTGTACGTAGCAACAAATAACTATAGAAATAATTAACATGCATATGAAATAACCTGAAATTAATAAATTCGTTAACTAGGGCTAAAACTGCCCAAATAAAACATATAAAAATCTTTTTCGAAATAAATGTTCAATATCTCAATATGGATGAAAAGATATGATGCATAAATGTGAGCTGACTATGAATCTGGGTGCTCTGACCGGCTTGACTTGTTTGTGTCAATTCTTCCTAAGGCTCCAAACCTGGGTCTAGGAAACCCACGCGCTAAGCTATCCAAGCTTAGTGGTATATATAATCATATAAATTTTATCATGCATATCTGATGTGTTCATATTTGTTATAGTTTTATATGTGTTTTTAGTTGTTTATTTTTTCTTGTTTTTATGTGATTTATGAATAAATTTGATATCTAATTATGTTTTTCATGATTTTAGATTTTAAGTGGTGGAAAGGAGCATGAATGATATGTTTTGATGTGTTGATTTGAGTTGTGGAGGTGTTTTGGGTAATAATGGAGTCCATTGGAGGTGTTGATGAAGCAAGGAGAAGTGATATGTGAAGAAAAGTTCATCGCGACTTCGTGACGACTATTGCTTGATCGTGACAGGATGAAGGCAGTGGGCAATATGTCGCAGGTGTGACGCCCATTGCGTGCAAGCGATGCCTGTGTAGGAGAAGTCAGCAGCAATCTATCACGGGCACGATGTCCATCGCGTGCACACGATGATTGGACAATGCAAATCACATGAATGGCTATCAAATTCGATTTTTATCAACTCCTTTAGGGGTTTTCACTCCTATAAAAAGGAAAATGACACATGTTGGGAAGGGGACGGAGTGGAGAACTAAAAGTTTAGTCATTTATTTCATCTTTTTCTCTTAGATTTGGAGAAATTCTTCATTATCTCCTTAAAATTTCTGCACACACAAGAGATTTTTTGGTGGACAATATCATTCTCCAGTAAATCAGTTGTTAAAGGAATAAACTATTTTTGCTCTTGAAGATTATTTTGACTTGGGCTTAAAGAATTGAAGATCACCAACCTCTAATTTCCATATTTGAATATTTAAGGGAGTATCATAACTTTTCTCTCCTTCTCAATTTCTGCTGCAATTTTTGTTTGACTATGAATATTAAATTGATTTGTTTAGTATTCATGTTAGACTAAATTCTTTTTGGGAGCCTGATTAGCAACTCCAATTTGGAATAAACTCCATTATTTTGTTGAATGAATTTATTATTTCCATTTCAATTTAATTGCATTTTATTAATTTATAGTTTAATGATTGATTGGCCACCAATGATTAAATTAGGAATGAATATGTTAGGGTTTGATTATTAGACACATCATTTTTAATGATTGATTCACCACGAAATATTAATTCTATGAATTTAATGCTTGGGAAGGAATGCGAATTGGGTGAGCAAAATCGGGTACCTACTTTGTCCATTGATTTTATTCTTTAATTAATTTGCAATTTAATTTATTGTCTAATTAATTTAGTTTTTAATCAAAATCAAATCAAACAGATTAGAATGTCTAGGTTGCATTTCGTGTTCATTGGTAATTAAAGTAATTAGGAGTTTAAGCTAGTGATTCCTTGTGAGATCGACTCAAGGAGGACACTTGCTATTCTACGATTGGCTCGTACACTTGCGAGTTAAACCTTGAGTTGATATCAATATCATGCATGTTCAAATCATATCATTCATTACATGAAAGTCATAAGATAACACTTCGTCTCATTTTTCAATTCATATAATTATTGTCATGCCAATCAAATCGTTACACATCACTGTAGCACATCTGGAAAGAGGAAGTCTTTCCTATTCCTCACACTATATTGCTTTACCATATTTTTGTTTATTCATTTAAATTGTCCAATTACTATATACTGGACTATTGGATATGGGTTGTAAATAGGGGCGCTCTTGGATCTGAAACCACCTTATTCACCTAATCATAATTGTTTGTATCTGTATTTGAGTCAAGAGTGCTCTCGGAACTGAGGTCAACTTGACTCATAATTGTATATAGAAATTGCTAGCATAAAAGGCAAAAAGCGCTCTCAGAACTGAAGCCACCTTGCTCGATAAATAACTCATGAAAAATCCTACTGTACCGTAACCATCCTTAATGGTGCACCATCTATCATATAGTCAGATCTAGTATGAGTAAGTGTATTTTAGTCATTTATATTTTATTTGCATGAATCATATTTCTTGTTCATTAGATAACATTTCCATGATATCACATGGTAATATATATATATATATGATAACATATTATCACTCATAACATCATAATCTATGCATCATCATGACCATATGTCTTATGTCATGCCATAGCACAAAGTACATCATGCCATAAACAACAAATCCATATTTTTCCATATTACATCATAATAGGTTAGATATATGTATTCCATATCATCAAAACTGACATCATAACCTTTCATACATGCGTGTCTATACCTTAGCATGCTGCGATGTGCCATTTCAGTGTTAATACTGTTGGCCTGGCCCATCGCGGGGTTATGTAAGCCTGGGGTTGTGTGAGTCCTGATCGGAACTCTCCTTTCCAGACCAGAAAATGCCCGACATCAGCAAGAAAAATTCCAGTTTTTCCATGTTGCCCCAAATCTCATGATTTCAAAGCATCATGCAATATTCCATAACACTATAGGTCATTCTAGCGGTCTATAATCTCATTTAAACAAGCCATAATCTATTTAACTCATGAACACTATTTTATACATAGAATATCATGAATAATCCATGTCATTAATTCACACCATTCTGTCCAAACATTTTAGATCATTATTCATGGCATTTTTGAGCTATAAACCATCCAATAAACCTAAACACTAGCAAACATGCAGTTAGAAAGCGAATAAACATGATTATATGTACAAACCTTAAACAATGGAGTTGAAACACTCGCTATCGGTGTCTCTCACATGTTTTGATGTCTGTTTCTGTTTTCTTCTCCGTTCCCTAACATCAGACATATGAATCAAATTCCACAAACCGTTCTATACCTTATGCTCTATAGGGACCATATCAAAACATTAGAAAATCCTAATTTAATGCAATTATAACCATTAAAACGGTGCGAAGGATCTTAAACTATTATCACACTTACCAAATCACATATGAGAATCAAGAATAGAGGTGAATAATCTAATTATAGAGGTTGTTTGGCAGAAGTCTCGTGTGTCTTGATGAAAACACCAAAAATTCTAATTTAAATCCTTGATAATTCAATCTAAATTATATTTTCAGGTGTTTAGGTGAAGGAGAATCAATGGAGAATGAATTGAAGGGTTTCTAGAGCGTCTAGGGTGTGTAAGTGTGATTGGTTTTCTGATTTGTGCGAAGTAAAGTGCAAAAGCATGTATTTATAACGTGCAAACTAGAGGTGAGTCCCGACTAGAAAAATGGGTGTCCCGAGCGGGAGACCTCTCATAACCACGAGATTACCTTTCTTGAGCCTGATTTGGTTCTGCTTACCAAAATATAAAATAAGCCTAAATTGACCAATCTTATATTTTTACTTTTAATTACCAAAATACCCCTCAAAATCCGAATAAATTCTAAATCCTAAATTGTGGTCATTACACTCTATCTTTAAATTTTAGATAAGCGAGTGAGTTTGACTTTCTACATTTGGAGAGCCTAACTTCACTCTTTATTTTAATTGTAATTAATATATTTCAACTTTTCATGCATATATTTTTTTATTGGTATGTTTCTTTAAAATATTTTTTTTTCCTCATAATAAAAATTATTTATTTATTTCTTTTAACAAATGTTATTTTGTATGGGATAAAGTAAAATGAAGAGTAAAATTTAAATAGTCCATTAGAATTGTAAAAACATTTTCACTCTTTATATAGAAAAATGTTCTAAAATATTCTTTATTTTATCAAAAATGCTCTTTAAAATAAAGAATGTGGTTGGAAATGCTCTAAATATTATTTTTATATTATTAATTAATTCAACTACAATAAATATATCCTCTAATTTTTTTTAAACATATCATCTAATTTTTTGACAATCACTAATATCATTTTTCTTAATTGTATTATTAGAAAATTGTTAAAAATATTTAGTTCATATAAATAGTCAATCAAATAATATAATCAAAATTATTAATAATTTTTTTTTTTTTGTAATCTTCAAATAAATTTTAAAGTATATTTTTTAAAATGAATAAAATTTAAAATACTTAATATACTAATTAAAATTAAAAAACCCTTTTAGAAAAAAAAAAAAGAAAGAAAAACCCTAACTATAAAAACTTAAATTTTTCATTTTAGGGTTGAGCAGCCACCATTTTCTTCCTCACAACCACAGCCACACTCTTCTTCTCCGCAGCCACCCTCTTCTTCCTCACATCAGTAGCCACATTCTATGCAGCCGCAGCCGCAGCCGCAGCCGCAGATGCCCTCTTCTTCCCCACTACATAAAACTTCGATGTTCTCGTAAGACTCGCTCTACTGCCCATAACAATTTCTCCATATCTCAGCCGCCCTCTTGGAGATCTAGGTGTTTATGGCATCCATTTGATATCTTTTATTTGATTTTTTAAGTTGAGGAAGAATGGTTACATTCTCACACAATGGTTTGAGGAACTTCTTCTTCAGCACGATGTGGAAAAACGCTGCATTTTAAAGGTAAAATATTGTGCTATTCTTAAAGCCTATTTGCGTCACAAAGATAATGTCTGCACAACAAACAGAGCCCAAAAGTTTCTCCTCTTTTTCCTACTGATCCTCCTTTTTTTTTTTTTTTTTTGCAGAGATTCCTACTGAATCTCTTAACGACCGAAAAAAATTTATTTCTTTATTTGAAACTTGGAACTTTATAGTACATTTCTATGCTTTTTTTTTTCTTATTATATAACTACTTTGATGATATTACAATTTGCATCTTCTATTAGAAAGAATCAAAGTAAATTAGTTCTTTCATTTCTCTTAATTTGTTTGAGCTTTTTTGATAATAAGTTAAATTTTATTAAATAAAATGGGGAAAAACATGATAATGGAAGAAAACTATCCCTGACCAACAGGTCATTCCAAAAACACCCACCTAATCTTCCAAATCCTATGTGAAAAAACCCCCATAGAAGGTACAGATAACATCTGAAAAAAAAAATATGGCTGGTACTTGCTATTCCTTTCATATACGTTGCTTTAAGGATTGTGATTGTTTTATTTATTGCTGAAATTTCTTATTTGACTGGTTGCCTTTAAGGTTTTTGGGAGTTTTTGTTTTTTTTCTTATCATGAAAAGCTTGAAACTTATATGAAATGATTATATGAAATGAGTTTGTTTTGCTACTGCAGTATGTCATGCTACTAGTTTGTTAGTATAACTAACTGGAGTATACTCAAATTCACATTGAGTATGAGTATTTAGGTTGGTATAAATAAGAAATTTAATGATAAATCTCTCTATTTTTTTTATTAAATTCATGCATTTCGATTTTGCCCTGCAGAGTTTTTACATTTCGATTCTTGTATCTATTGCACCCTTTTTTATTTTATTTTTCTTAGGGGATTTGATTTTGTATTGCCAAAGCAAATGATGTGCAATTATTTATATGATATGAATTTTTTTTTGTTTTTAGCCTGGAATCTCTCAAAAGAAAATTTCAGCATGAATTTTCTTCAAAACTCCCTATATATCCATAATTAGAAAAAAAAAAAAATGAAGTGTAGAAGTACTTACTGAAGAAAAGTTGATGGTTGATAGTGGCAATTGGATTTTTAATTTATAAGTTGTATACATAGGTCAAATTAATGGACTGTTTGCAAATTGAAGCCACAAATTAATTATTTGTCATGATTCACTCATAAATAAGAAGACAAGGCAGTGAACATTTAGAAATTAGAGTGCAGAATCTGTGTAAATTGTAATTGTTCTTAAAAATATCATGTAAAACTATAAAAAATTGTAGGCACAACTTCTTGCCAATTGCCCTACAAAAGATTTACCCACAACAACTGAGAAACTTTGACAGGCCTCAAAGGTAGAAAACTACAACCAATGAAAAGGGTCTGTCTGTTTCATTAATCATTCATCAGCAGACAAAATAGATCTTCACTTGGCAGTCTACTAAATATAGATACTTGAAACTTTTTTTTTTATCTTAAATTTATAAGTTGCTATATACTCCTGCTTCACAGAAATGATGTAATATTACATCTATTACTTAAAACAATATAAGCATCAATTAAGGCAGGTGGGATTGGATATAATAGGAAGCCCTGTATAGCATTTTCTTATTGTTAACTGTCTCAATGTCTGTATTTTCTGTTTGTAGCTCATTGAATATCAACAATGGTTGAGTCTATTATCTCTTCTGTAATCCTCGATATGTGGGTATTGCATGTTTCTGATCCCTTTATCAGTGTTGATGCAATTGAGGTTCTGGAGGTAATTATTATCTTCATATACAGTGGCTTTCTATTTTCTCCTTTGTTATTGATTCTGTTTTATTTTCTCAAAAAATTTTTGGCCATGTATATTGGTTGATGAATTGGGTTAGCAACCATAATGCAGTAAGTTAAATGCGCTATTTGCTTTGGATGTTATGTGACTTATTCTGAGAGATAGAAAGAGTGCTGATGGCAATGATTTTACTTTTAGCTGATGTTTGCCCTATCAATCAAAGTTGCAAATATTAATAGTGCTGCAAAAAATTTTTAAACTACCTAGTTGTATTCATTGTACTTATGTAAAGTATTCATTCTAATGTGATAACATCTACTTCTTCCTAGAGTCTGATTATTGTAATTAGTATTTGTTATTATCTAGTGCTTTATGTATTAATAGTGTTTGGTTTTACGGGGTACCTAAAAAATTAAGGTTTATGTATTGGTGTTGTGGCATGGAAGAGTCTCTATTTTCATATGTCTAGCAGTTTCATTTTTCATAGTTGTATTTTGGACTTTACTTTGAACAATTATAATTTGATCTTATATTGTACTTTTTATTTGTGTTTTTGAATTTTTAAACAAAATTTTCATTTTTCTTGCTTTATGTATTAATTTACTTTCTAAATTTATACCTATTTGTTTTTTTTATTTTTAAATTTGTTTAAATGAAATTTGATTATCGAGTTCCTTATCAAATAACTCGTTTATATAATTATCAAGCTTTTTATTGAATAGCTCGTTAAGTATGTTTAATGAGCTGAGCTCGAGCCGCACGCTAATCTTCTAATTTTAATACGAAACAAGCTTGAGCTTAGATATTGAAGTTCGAATCGAGCTCGAGTTTAATCAAAACATTAATGAGCCGAGCTTGAGTTCATGATTGTTGGGCTTGGCTCGGTTCGTTTACAACCCTATTTTCACATTTAGTTAGGGAAAGAAGAGAATAAGAAAAAAAAACTTTTAAAAATTTATCCCATTTCAAAAACTAATAATTTAACTAAGTGTTAAAAAAAAATCTTTAGCATTCCGCTTTGTACGAACACCAAAACCCGTTTATTTCTCTATTCATCAATTGCGTGCTATAACCAAGTAGACTATTTTTTTTTTTAATAATCTTTTTTGGGGATGAAGCGAAGTAAATAGCCTTTAATTGTGGAGATAAGGTTAAGCTTTTTGGGGAGATTTGTTAATGTTTTTCAAGGTTCGTTTTCGTACGGTTTGATTTAACGGCCGTTTTGGAAAAAAATGTTTTAAAAAAAAATTTGTATTTTTAATTTTTTTGAATTTTGAAAATTATTTTGGATAAAAATAGATGAATAAATGCTTTGATTATTTGATCATAAATATATTTGAAAAAACAGTTTAAAAAGAATTAAAAAAATCAGTTAATTAAATTAAAAAAAATTCAAAATTTGTTTTTTATACTCAACAATAATTTTAAACATCTCTTTAGTAGTTATGTACAAATGAAAGCCTGATAGCTCATAGTTAGTAGTTGATAACTGATTTATGCTGATATTTACTAAAAGTGGTTGGACTATTGCTATTAAAATATAAAATTACTAATAAAAATATTATTAATATAATATATAATATTCTTTTATGATGTTTGAATAAATAAAAAAAGAAAATAATTAGTTTTTTTCAATTATTTATTTTAATAATATAATAATTATAATAAAAAATTTTAAAAATTTATATTATATAATTTATAAATATAATTAATAAATTTAATATATTTTTAATATAATTTTTTCTTATACAATATAAAAAAGTGGATTAAATGATGAAATATGAATATTGGTTAGTGATAATAAATATTAAATAAAAAATAAAAAATAATTTTTGAAAAGAATAGTTTTGTCTTTTTATTAGAAATGTTTCTATTTGAAATATTTTAACAAAAACTAACCAACAATTGTCTCAAAAAGTTTTTGTTAAAATTTTTATTGTTGGAGCTGATTTAAGATGTTACATCATTATTATATCCATATTTTACATCAAATTGAACGAAATATTATAACTAGAAAAATTGAAACATGTTATGAAGGTTATAAAAATCGGTTTGATCAATGAATCAAGGAAGCTAGCAGGTATGGATTTAAGGTCAAATTGAGGTCGAACCAGTCTATGTGGTATTTTTTTAAAATATAATATCTTATATATAATAAAACGTAATATGTCTTATACATAATAAATATAGAATATAAGTTATTATAGGTCATTTCTAGTATAAAAGACTAATATAACATGTCTTATATTTTTTTATTTTATTTTTAAAAAAAATCATATTTTATATATTTTTATAACTAAATATTTAATTAATTATTAAATTTAAAGATAACCTATAACTTGAAAATACAATCAGTTAAAATGTTAAATTGTAAAAGAAAAATAATATAAAAAAGAAGTAAGAAAAGAAATAAAAAAAATGAATGAATAATTCAATATAAAAAAAAGTAAGAAGGAAGATGACATAAAATCTTATAAATGATGGTGGGTTAAGCATTCAAAAATATATTTACTTTAATCAATTTAACTAGTTTGTGGTTAATCTATTTAGTTTTAGAGTCAATTTTTTAGTTGAACTAGTTAAATTGGTTAGGTTGGACCATATTTAGTAATTAATTTTTTTTGCGAAAAATTAAAAAAGGGAAAAATCGGTCAACTCTGTCTAGTTTCCAATTTTTCTGGTTAAATCGACCGAATTGTTTCCCCCTCGATTTTGAGGGTAAAAACCGTCTGGCTTAAGGTCCGGTTCTCAATTTTTTCAGTTGAATCGACTGGACTGGTTTTTATAACATTGCATGTATACTCGATGGAAAAAAAAAGAAAAAGTTAGAGATCTAATTGAAAATATATTGAAATATTAAGAATATTTTAAACATTATTCCTAATAATTTGGTCTCCAACCTCTTGGTTTTGTAAGGCAGGAAGAGATGAGAGAAGTGCGCCAGAACTATTCCAACATAACCACTCCGATGATAAAGTTAATGAGGAAGATATTGAAAGGTGAAGATAAGGAGAGGTTGAGAGTGTTTGGTTTTTCTTACCCATGCTAGGTTGCCTGGACATGGTCACTATTAGCTATGACTAGCATTACTGGTGTCGATTCTCTATTGATGGATATTGCTTTGCTTGTGATTGTGTTAGGTGGCAGTGCACCTGAAAATGTTATTAGGGAATTTGTGTCAGAGCATGCAATTTTTTCCTCTTGGCTAGTTGTCTATTTTTCTGTAAATTCTTAGAGAGTACAGAATGGGAGTTTGGTGTGGATTCTTCTTTGGTCTTTGACCTTCTTCTAATCTGGCCTTCTGTCTTATCCATGATTCTCCTTTCAGTTTCTGGTCTTCTTGGTTGGGTCCTCTTGAAAGCTGAGGATTACTGGCTACCAATCCAAAAATTTTTATAGTTTATTTTTACAAAATTAAAATCAGTATACTCGGCTTCGACAATACATGTTGTTAGGAGAAAAACAAGAAGGGGCTGTTTGGGAGTTGAGTTTGGAAAAAATGTTTTTCGAAAAAAATTTTGTATTTTGTATTTTTTTTAGTTTTGAAAACTGCTTTTGAATAGAAACAGGTTTAAAAAAAACAAAAACAATTTATAAAAAATTAAAAAAATATTCAATTAAATAAAAAAAAATTGAAAGCTACTTTTAGAACACTCAACAAGAATTCCAAATATCCGCAAAATGGGCCAGTGACTTGCGTTGTTTTGGTAACCGCTCAAAGAGAGTGAACACAAATTCATTCATGATTGATGGATTTTCATCTGTCACTGATTTTTAACCTTTTTTTTTTATTTTAAAATACCGACTTTTTTTCTCTTTTCATTTTTATTGAAATCAATTTTTTTTATACCCATTTTTTTTATTGTTGTTTAATCTTCGTCTTTTTCTTTTTTTTTCTTGCCCTACTTGAGATATCATAATGACAACAATGTTTATAGTGTATGTTGATATGGAAGAAACTTATGCAACTACAATGACAATAACAACGATAATAGCGTTTGGTTGCTAAAATGGTGTTTGACGATAATAGTATCGATGTTCGTAGTAGTTAGGTTGGAGAATATGTTAGATTTGATAAATTTACTATAATGCTGCAGTAATTATAAATTTTTTTTTGTTGAATTGAATCTGATGCTCAATATGAATTTAAATTGATTATGTTAGTTTGATAATTTTTTTATGATTTTTAATTCTGGATTGAATCCTATTCTATTCTTAGTTTTTTTTTGGGGTGAAAATCACCAAAATATTCCCAAAATATTTCTAAAAGTATACTAAACGTATTTTTAAGGTATTCTCAGGAAATTCCTTCCAGTGAAGGAATTCTCGAGGTATACTGAAAGTGTTTTTAAGGACGACCGAATGTATTTTCAAGGTATACCTCAAGACTATCAATGAACTATACGAATCTTGTTTAATGGTCCAAAAGGAATAACACAAGACAAACAAATATCTTAAATGATTTATTAATTATTCATTTCTTATTCTTCTCTTTGCTTCTATATTTGATTAAAAATGAATCAAGATATTCTCGAGGTATATCTAATAAAATTCTAGATAATTCTCAAGGTATTCCCATGTTATTCCCAAAATATTCCGAATGTTATACTCGATGCTCAACAATTAATTGAATGCTGTTAATTTGAGAATTTGTTATGTTTTTGAATTTATATTTAATTCTTCTTCTTCCTTTGTCTTTTTTTTTTAAGTGAAAATTGAATCAAGATATGCCTAAGGTATATTGAAAGTATTCAAGAGATATACCATTTAAGCAATCAGTCAATGCTTAACAATGAATTGAATGTTGTTAGTTTGAGAATTTGTAATGTTTTTGAATTTGGATTCAATTCTATTCTTTTTGTTATTCTTTTTTTAATGATTCAATTTTTGTTTTGATCTTTATTAGTAAAAATTGAACCAATATATGTTCAAAATATACTGTAAGTATTCAAGAGATATACAATTTGGACATATTTGGGGTGACTTTGAGAAACCGGTATTGTTATAATTATTTTTGCACATATTCTGTAAAATTGAAAAAAAAAAACTTTAATTGAAAGTAATTTTGTAAAGATTTGGGCATTTCTTTTTTTCCATTTTTGTAAAATCCCCTTCCTGGTTTGGGCATAAAAAAATAAAAAGCAAAATGGCATTTATGCATAAAACTTTTTGCAAGTTAAAAATTGCGTCTGTTGGGACCCTTTTCCTACCATTTGCTTCCCCAAATAAAACCATTATAGAGATAATTCTGCAATTTGTCAAAAGATTTCTACTGTTGATTACAGCTTATTTAAATTATTTTCTTGTTTATCTAAAGGTGTAAACGGGATGACGTGATGTCTTAAATTTAAGACTTAAATATTCAGTTACTTTAAAACTTCAGTTTTGCTATAAATTTTTCAAAAGTAAATCACCTGTTAATAATTTTAATTATTTAAACAAACTAAAAAATTTTCTTTTTAACTTTTAAAATGTATATGTCATTTGTTTATTGGAGCATTATTATGGATTTTTTTAGTACATTGATTAATTTTTAAATTTTTAAATTTATTAATTTTTTTAAATTACTAAAATTTTTATTTGAATTTATTTATTCATTCATTTTCTGCGATTAATTTTCCAACAAATAAATGTAAACAATTTTAGTCCTTGAAAGCATTAATAAATTTTTTCTAATATAAGTTAAAGAATAAAATTTCATTAAATTACTAAATCTTTATTGAGTGATTGCATCGAAAAAATCCATTGCAAAATTTTTTGAATCGTTTACTACCAAAAAAATTGAAGGAGGTATCTAATTAGAAAAATTTCAAATATTAATTGACATAAAAGAAAAACAATAGGTGTTAAATTGAAAAGGAAGTAATACGTCAGGTATTTTATCAAACTTCTGCACACACAAAAAACAAAAAACCGGCTAGATAAATATTTTATCGCCGTCTGTGGGGATCGAACCCACGACCACATGGTTAAAAGCCATGCGCTCTACCTCTGAGCTAAGACGGCCTGTTGACTTAGTAGCCAACATAAACTATAAAACAGAAAAAATCTACACCGAAGGGAAAACATAATTAAATTTCAAATGAACAAGTTGATTGATTTGTATTTTTGAGGGGTCAATCAAATTTAAAAAGAACGAGAGATTTAGTTTTTCATTTAAAGATATAATTTGTGAATTTTCAGTTAATGGGAAGTTATCCTTGGAGAATGCTGCTGCATTCTATTTCCACTTCCAAGGAGCTCCTAGTGATATAAGTTAACCTTACATCTAGTTTGGGAACTCGGAAAAAATATGTAAACACAACGGTAGAAAATTGAAAGAGGAAGAGAACTATCGATAGAATAAGAATTTAGATTGCTACTGATCTTCCCACCTTGTACCTATTATCTGATGTGCTTATATTGCAGTTGTCAACGATGCAGACTCAGCTGCAAATTGAACATAATAAAACAGCTAACAGGTAACTCACTCTATTAAAGTCTTGAATTTATGGTGAAAGATGGGAATATTAAAGTGGCTCATGTTTTTCATGAGGGGAATAGGGTGGCTGATCATTTGGCAAATATTGCTCTCTCTCTCTCGGTTGGGGAATGCAGGAGTGGAATTATCCTCAGGCCGGTTGCTATCCTCTGCTGCAGAATGATGATATAGGTGTTTCTTGGTGTCGCTTGGTTCCTTATTAGTTTGCTTTCTGGATGTTTTATCCCCCCTTGTAGGGAAAATAAAATTGATAAAATAAAGCTAAAATATAAATATTTGCATAAATAAGCTAAAATATATACACGGTTACGTAAAAACATTTGCAGTTGTGTGGCTGTTTTCCAGTACAAAACCTTGCAGTAAAATCCAGATATACATATACTCCATTCTGGAGAAGAACAGGAACATCCAAAAATGGAGACTCAAATACTACAAGCCCAAGTGCAAACCAAAAACTGTGCACTGCTTATATAAACACATCATTCTATCACATGCCCAAACTCTGGAAATGCTGTTCCACATTCACATCCCAGGACTCCATCATACCAATGTCATAACTCTTGACACTGCCTAAGCAAAAAGTGGGTTTGCAGAGGGCCGGGGATAAGAAAATTTTCCACCATTGGAGTCCACATGAGTACTTATATTGTTCTGTTTTTTATTATATTCTTGAAGCTGCACTAGTTCCTTTACCACCTCATCCATGTTTGGTCTGAACTTTGGTTCTACATCTAGGCATTGAAGTGCAAGGTTAGCCAACTTTTGGGCTCGGCTCAGAGAGTACTGGCCTTCAATTCTTGTATCAAGAATGTGAATGACTCTGCGTTTGTTTGTCAGGTAAGGTTTTGCCCAATCCACTAGATTGTGTTGCCCAGTCGGCCGATTCTTGTCTATAGCTTTTCGGCCAGATAAAATTTCTAGAAGTACTACTCCAAAGCTATACACATCACTCTTTGCAGTCAAATGGCCTTCTCAATATCAAAAACCAACTAATGATCAGAAAAACTTGATATGCTATTGTTTGATCAAAACATGACAAATAGACAAAATGCAGCCAAAATTGCAATGGCATTAGTAGCACTCAAGCTTGCTATGCAAAAATTTGAAACATGCTATGGCTCTAGGAGGATGATTAACAGATATACATAACAATACACTAATCAAATTAGTTCCTTATCACATTTAAATGGAAGTACTTATAAGGAATCAATGAGAGTAAAATGAATTTTTTGTATCAAAACTTTGACATTTGTATCAAAATGGTACTAAATCTTTGTTTTGTATCAATTTAGTATCATATCTTTACAATTTTGTTTCAGAATGACACCAAATTTTTGTTTTGTATCAATTTAGCACTGCATCTTTATAATTTTGTTTTAGATGAAAATACCTAATAAAATTTATCTTATGTGGATGCCAAAAATACACGTATCATATCACATCACATATTACTTCAGATAAAAATATTACATATTACAAACTCATATGTCAAAAAACTAAAATATGTGACATTTTTTTATCTAAAATGACATATAACGCGGTATGACATGTATATTTCAAGTATCCACGTCAGATAAGTTTTACCGTAAATATTGTAAATATTTTCATCTGAAATAAAATTGTAAAGATGTGATACTAAATTGATACAAAACAAATATTTAATACCATTTTGATATAGATGTCAAAGTTTTGGTACAAAAAATTTATTTTATCCGACTCAATGATTTGGTATTTTTTTTAATCTACAATATCAGTAGCAGTTTTAAGTCACTCTCTTACAACCTCTCATGTGGACACACATAATGTCCTAGAATTAGGGATATTTTTCAACGCTCTAATTGTCAAACAAGTGGAAAGTGGAAACTAACTCATTTGACACCTATGTAGCACGGACACGAACACGGACACGGACACTTTGAAACGATATTTATAAAAATATTAGGACATGAACACGTGGGAGAAATGTGTAAATATTAAAAATATAGAGGAAAATTTATAAATAATTAAGTTCAAAAATATTATTTCAAGTTAATATTTTCATATAAAATTTAACAAAAATGACATACAATCAAATTTATTGAACAATGATTAGTATCAAGTGGAGATTTTATGTTTTCTATAAGAGAAAATATGTTTTTAACTTAAAGAAATGCACTTCTAATTTTTTGAAAATTACAAAACGTACTCAGAACGTTTTGTGTCGGTGTCGGAAACATGTTGGAAACACGACGTGCTATACAGTTAAAGTGTCTGTGCTTCATAGTTTGACACTGATCTCCAGAGCGCATAGAGGGGAGAAGAATGATACACTAAGTAGTAAGTACATAAATCATATATGAGAAACTGATTATAGAAATGGTACCTGTGGCTAAATATTCTGGTGCAGCATATCCATAAGTTCCCATGACCCTAGTAGAGACATGACTCTTGTCGCCAGTTGGCCCATCCCTGGCTAGACCAAAATCAGAAAGCTTTGCATTGTAGTTCTGCAAATAAGGACGGAAAACAGAAGGTTTTCAGATAAGTCTGAATCAATCCTTTAATCTCTGTATATATTGATATCAGAGAAAGTGGTCATGCTAAATTACATACTGAATCAAGCAGAATATTAGAAGTCTTGAAGTCCCGATAAATGACTTTTGCTTCAGCACTATGAAGAAATGCAAGTCCTTTTGCAGCACCAAGAGCAACTTTCATGCGAATGTTCCATGAAAGTGGCTGGAAGTGAGACCCCCCTGTTTCAAACATATACTCTGTGAATCTGGGATTGCACATCGCTCCATAGAAGCAACAAATGGATAACTGCAGTTAACACAAATAACATGAGGAACTCACTCCTGAATAAGTGATTCTCCATGCTGCCGCGAGGCATAAACTGATAAACCAAAAGCCGGTGTTCATCCTCAAAGCAGTAGCCAATCAACTTAACAAGATTAGGATGCTGCAATTGCCCGAGATAGTTGATCTCTGCCTGCCAATCCAAAAATACCAAAAAAAAAAAAAAAACTGTTGGCTCATAACAAATTTTCAAACGATGTCCATGAAAAGGCATCCAGAATGTCATTATTTTATTAAAATTTAAAAAGTAATGCAAATTGTATGTACATCCTTGTGGACAATTTCTATGTCATTATTTTTTATACAAGTTTAACCTCATTAAGGATATTACTTCTTAGATTTAGATTCTTAGAGATCCCAATAACTGACAGAGAAGTTTATAGTTAAGGACCAATATTCTCTAAAAAAGAAAAAAAATGGTATGAACTAATAGCTACTAAATTGGAAAGAGAAAAAATGATCACTGAATACTGCAATAATAATTGGAAAGTTGAATTATATTGCTGACCAGCCATTCCCTGTGACCCTGTAATCCTTCTTGGTTAAGCCTCTTCACAGCAATCACAGTGCCAGAACCAGGTTTCGTAGCTGTAAGTGAATGCTCATCAATCCACCCTTTGAAAACTGACCCAAAGCCGCCTTCTCCTAGTACACTATCTGGCCTGAAGTTTTTCGTGGCAGTCCTCAGCTCATTGAAGCTGAAGGTTTTTAAATTTGATGACTGCAAGATTTCACCCTCACTCTTAGGAGTTTGGGGTATAGAAGCCGACGAGGAACTGCAATTTGAATTCTTTCCATATTTTGAATTAAGTCCTTCACAGGAAGCAAATAAATTAGCAGAAAATAATTTGTCTGCACTAAAAGAAATGTTGTTCTCTTCAGAGCCCAATCCAAACTTAAAATCCTCCTCAAGAGCAAAACTTTTATAAGAAATCTCACATAAAAATAAATCCTTCTTAATTCAAATTATGTACTTTTCAGATTATTTTCATTTACAACAAAAGCATACGACTTCACTAGCAAAGAAAATATGTCATCTTTAAAATCTAGGTAACTAGTAAAACTGACAAATTGTTGCAGCTACTGATTATATGTCAAATAACCAATTCCAGCATCGAATGCTATAAATTATACACAATTCCAAGCAAAACACATGCGAGAACGAGAACGAGAACAAACAGAAACAACAGGTCAAACATAAATAAATAAACAAGACTCAAGAAAGTGAATCAAATCAATTTCAATTAAACAATACCCAAATTCACCAACCAAAAAGGGAAAAAAGCAAAGAAAAGAGTACCTGTATTAGAAGGAGTATAAGCCTTGATTCGATTGCTACAACAGAGTCCCATCAAAACAGAGACTTGAGCTCCTTATTTTAGCAATTCTAGAAAATCAAACTGAAAACCAAAGAAAGAGAACTCACAGATCTCTTGCTTATTTTTTCTTTTACTTGCACAAAAAATGGAGAGCAAAGATTACAACTTTGAGGCTTGAGCAGCCAAATAGTTGATAGTTACAGAGACTAAAGACGATTCTGAGAACTGGGTTGTTTTTGCTTTTGGATTTTAGATACGGGAAAGGCAAATTGCAAGAAAAAGAGCAAGAAAATCCTTTGGGTTCTCTTTTTTCTTGGTGGCCTTTTTGGACCTTCGCCGACGCCAACTATAGACGGTTGACCCGCTTTCTCAGTCCTCTTGTCGCTTTTATTGAATGATTGCTTTTTATTTCTTCCCAATATGCAAACAATGATCGTATGTTAAACTTCACTTTTATTAAGTCCAATTTTAGTTCTGATCAGAACGATACCGTTTTAATTTTTAAAACAATCGATTTTCTGTCAGTTTGGCCCGTTCAGCCTGAAGAACATGCATATGGATCGATGTTTAAATCAGCGGACCGCGACAAGAATGCTTAAATTGTTGTGGTTTGCTTATTCTTGTAAGAAGAATAATCATGTTGGTGGTTTGAAGGATAACTTTGGTAATTGGGTTTAGTCAATTGGCTTAAAATGAGTCCTAAAAATATAAATATGTCAATGTAGTATTAGGTTTTGGACATGTAAATACAATTACGTAATTTGAATGTAAATCTGCAATGTCAGCTGTGTTTAATATTCAACTTTCATCATTTTATCTCTTCAGTTTAATGATTAGTCAATAGTATATTATTACTATATTTTTATATTTATATAAATAAGGGAAAATATGCTTTCTCTTTTTTATTATATCTTTCTAATACATTATTCCGTTAGATTTTTTGTAAAAAAAAAATTGTGATGAAATAACAAAAAAAAAAATTATTATTTACATTCTAATGTTTTGATATATTGGATATGAATATTGCGTCTAATGACTTATTGATCAGTGATTGTGAATTTCCAAGTTTTCTTGACAGTACGTTTAAATTTAGTTATTATTGAATTGAAATGTCGAGTGAAAAATATTGACAGTAAAGAAAATAAGCTTGATGAGCAATTAAGACTTAAAAAAAAATTGAACACAAATGAATGTTGGAAAAATGATTGCACTATACTATTATTGATGATTAACTATAGAGTTAAAATTGAAAGAACAAATGCTGAAATTGCTTGAATATAGACTGATGCTATATTATTAATTGCTAGAAATTGATTAAATGTTTGTCTGTTAATTTTGAGTTGTTGATCGATTGGTTAGGTTCCTTTTTTTATGAATGCTATTTCCTTTTATAGCATTAGAACAAAAATTGACCATTGGCCATGATTCCCACTTGATTTTGCTACTTTTTCCTCAACTGACATATTGCCTGTTTTAGCCGTTATTTCCCCCATTTTCTCCTCACCTCCCCAACTGTTTGTATACTGCTCCACTTTTCCAAGATTTCATTTGATTGTGTCTTCTAAGGATATCTACTATTCATGGATATGAGCTCTTAATTTTTATGGACTTGGGCTTTAACTCTTGTAATTAGCTTGGACCCAATTCAACGGGCTTATAAAAAAATCTGGTGTAAATAATTGTCCTCCAAATACAATGTAGTCATGGGCTATAGCTGCATGAATATAAATTCTTCAAACTCTTTAGGTTCTTTCATTTTGTTGTTCAACATTAAGCTCAAAGTTCTCTTTTTTTTCTCTAAACTTAGAGTTTCAAAGGGTGGGAAAAAAGCGAAGCTAGAGTATTGGAGACGCCAAACACTCACTATTCAAGAGACATCTCTAATTAATTTCAAATGTAAATCTCCCTCCTTCTCTTTCTCAGAACTCAAAAATTTCAATTCTAAAAAACCTAAGCTTTTTCCTTCTTCAATCTCATCATCAAAACCCATCTTCCTCTACTATTTTTAATCAAGCATCTAACCAAAAGAAGAAGAAAACCCAATCATCAAAGACCAAAACTTGTCGCCGCCCAAAGCCTCCAACACCAAAAGCACCACCCGTTGTTTCATTTGCTAACCTTGTCGAGCCACCCAAAAGAGGAAGTTCTAGTCGTCGACATGAGCCCCCTCACCCAGTCGTCAGCCATGCCTTAAAGCCCGAGCTGTTGATGCAATTGCCCAACTAAGGAGCTTCCATCCATCAACGCGAGGCCCACCGCACAGAAGCCATTCACACTACTTGAAGCTGCTAGCCCTCACACGAATTGCGTGCCCAGTCGAGACCCCCTTCGCACGATACTGCATTGTGCTTCTGGGATGCTATGTGATAGGACTAGATAGCAGAGAACTTTTTTCCTTGAAATTGCTTATGATGACTTTTGGCTTGAAAAAGGTTCATTTTAGCCTGTAGAATATGGTTTCTTTGATGAATTTTCCTTGATACATGCTTAGTCTTTAGGTTGAAGTATATTAGTCTTAGCTTGAAATCTTGTAAATTTTGGCTTTATTGGGTAATTGGTGATGAGAATAAAGATTTTTGGCCTGAATTCCAGTGGAGAATTTGGCCTGTGGGTAGTTTCAAATTTACTGGCTCTTGTTTGTAACCGATGAGTATTTAGGCATCAGTAACAATTTTGCACATAAAAGCTACATTAAATACCTAGAGCTTATCATTTTTGCGGGACTTTTACTTTCTATAAGAAAACGTTAATAGCATCTTCCTTATCAAGGTAATGTCTTTAATCTTCTCTCTAAAGCTCTATTTCTCCCTAACCTTTGAACTATTGAATTTTCTTATAGCCCTCCACTTCTGCATCTTCCTATTCCTGGTAATACTTTGACTTTGGTTCCAGATTCAGTGGATCGTCTTATCTTCCCCTTCTCATTGCCTAGTATGGATGAGCTTTTGCTAGGAAATGTATCAAGCCTTTTGGTCCCCCATGAAAATCATGGACCAAGACCAGCGAAGAATAGGTAGTTTGGGCAAATAGGCTCCATCCTCACTATGATCAAGATTGGAAGAAACTTGGAATCAACCAACTTATTAAAATGAGCAAGATATGACTGCCACTGGATTCAGACCTATTGGGAGTGGCATTGAAATTGTGGGCTAGAAGCCTCAATTCTTTTCTCCTGCCATTTGGACCTATGTCCATCATTCTCCGTGATAAAAAGATACTCATAGGTCTTCCAGTAGTTAGGGAGGATGCCATCTGTTTGATAGATACTCATGACCCCACTTACCTTATATCAGTGCTAACTCTCCCACTCATACCTCATATGCCTCCCTGATTAGAAAATGGTAAGATAGGAAGGACAGTCCTTCCAATTCAGAGCATGTGGAGTTTCTTTAGGCGTTGATTCATATATACATCTTTTTTCCAATTTTAGGGAAACCTGCTATGGAGTACCTACCCTTGGCGAGGGCAATGGCCTCAGGCCGCTCCTTTGCTCTTGGAACCATCCTGTTAGCATTTGTTTACCACTCTCTGGGTAGGTATACTTCTGAGAACCCTTTACAGAAGAAAAGTGAGGTTTGTGGATACTACAACTATGGCTAATTGCCTACTTTCCTGAGCTTTACAACTTTGTGGGAGCTTCTCTGCCCTTTGGCTTCAAATTTGTAGGGCTCTCAAGGTGTGTAGCTACTGAGCACCTTATGGGATTCTATCTTAGCCTTAAGACTCGTTCACTCTCCCAGCTTTATTTGAAGCTAAACGGGATTGATGAGGCCAACTAGACCTCACGATTATCTTCCCCTGATCCATACATAGATGATTTCTGGGATCCCTCGGCTTTTATTTGTGTTTCCTGTTGGACCCTTATATTTGGAGGATGTTTCTCTTTTTTTTGTCATGTTAAGTGTAACACCTTATACCTATGGATATTCCTTATATTTATATCATGTTATTGTAAATTGCATAGAATAAGACATAGCCCTATTTATAATGAGGGATACATTTTTTTTTGAATCATATATCAATATCACTTTGCAATATTTAACAGCTCAACTAAGTATCACACCCTGATTATAAACATAATATATCACATGTGTTAATAATTTAGATACTATGTTCAATTATTTCAGTTAGAAAGGTCAAGGCCAAATATACATTTACATGTCATTACATATTTACTAATTTATACATATGCAGATATACAACCCAAAATACAGATGTCATGTTCCTATACATATGTGCAATGCAATGAGAGAGATTGTGAGGCTCGGCCGGTGATCTGTGATCCATGTTTTCTATATAGTATGCACCTCCAAAATGAGCTAATTACTCTACTCTTCCTGAAAAATGATGCAATTTGGTGCGTTGCCACTCAATAAGAATAATTATCAAAATCTTTCTAAAGTACTAAGCAAATTACAATTATAAGTAATAATCGTCATTCGTACACATTTTACATGTTATTCTATTTATCAATATCATATAAATATAAATAATATTAATTCATGTATACATTTCATTTGCTTATACTTATGTCATTGTCTTATTGTTGTGACCAGGCTAAACAGATATTGTCTCGGGTTTCCATGTAAATATTTGCATTTGTTAGCTAGTTTGATCATTTGTAACATTTGTACATTTATTAGACCATATGCCTTTTCTTTTGCTTTTGAACATTTGTTTAGACCATAAGCCTCTTCTTTTGCTTTACAATACCATTTAACTAGTCACAACGCCTTTTAAATCCATATGCATATGCATTTGCAATAATCATTACTTAACATTTGCATTTATATCACATTTGCATATTCAATCATCAATCACTCCATGTAAGAAAACCTATAACACAACCACGTATTTAAGTCATTCATTAATTTTTCATATCATAGCCATACTATTATAATCATGTAATTCATATAATAGCAAGTCAAGTCACGTTGCACGTAATAAGCACACGTACCAAAGAAATTGTTTGATAATTAAATTCACCTTTTCTTTTGATATTGAACCTCTAACTTATTGTCTCCCACTTCCTTAGGGGTCCCCAATATGCTGTGAGCCTAATTGAATGTATACTTGGTCAATTGGTAGCCAAATAAACTTAGTAAAACTTAAACAAATTGAAATATGCGTAATATGGACCACTAACTAGGATTTGGTATTATGACAGTGTGACCTTCATGTGTTTAGTAGCTTATAACTTTTTCTACAGTAGTCAAATTTTTATGATTCTTATTTCTAATTAAAGCTAACATGTAGATCTATAACATATAATTTCAGACAAATTAGACTATTGTGGAATTTTTGATACAATATATATGAATGTTTTGTTTTCTGCCCTTAGGTAGTTTTGGGATACCAATTTTACTTCTTCATATCTTACAACATGTAAGTTTTATTTCAATAAAATTTTGTATGAACATAGATATGTTAAAATGAAACATTTTTTATATTGGCAACTTTCATCCATTCTACTTCTAAGGTCCTCATATGGTGGGGTACTGTTGACTGGTCAGAAACAAGATTGGCATCCAGATTAGTCTGAATTCTGAAGGCCATATCTCATACAATACATGACCTATTTAGGTGATATTTGTGCCAAAATTTAGCTGAGATATAACTTTCATGTTTTGACCATGTACATATTATGTCTATAAGGAGCTCAAAATTGGCAAACAACTGATTGGAGCTAAACTGGACACTAAGTAGGCAGCTCAAATATGGAACATACATGACTCTCTTGCCCATAACTCAACAATTGTCCATAATCTGGTCTTGAAATTTAGTATAAAACTATATGACACATATATCTACGACTTTTATGTTTTAAGTTTCCTTAATTACCTACTCTATCATATAGAAAAATAATCAAAATAGCAAGTGATTCAATTAGGATTCCACAAACAAACCCGTCTCAATCATATGCCAATAACTTCTCATAGATACCAAATCTTGCAAATATATTTATATAACCATAAACCAAGACATAAAACTACAAGTTTTATGTTTTACACCTTTCCAGAATCAGTCTCTATGACTATCAAAATCGAGTGCTAAAACACTGCTTGTGACAGACCCTAGTCAATCATAATGGACACTTAAACAAGTAGTGATGATTACTTACCAAGCACAAACATGCAAGGGCTGAATTTGCTGCAAAACTTAGGTAAATTAATAAAGAAAAAAAGGCTCTTATGGGGGAAGAAGAAGAAGAAATAGGCTGGGGAAAGAAGGCTATTCAGATTGTGTGAAAAACAACAAAATAGGCAGAACTAATAAGCCAAAAGCTGCCTAACTTTCTTTGTCATTTCTTCCTTTTCCTTTTTCTTTTTTTCTTTTTAATTTCTATCATTTAATTAATTTATTTTCAATACCTTGTCATCCTTATTTAATTTATAACTTGACACGTGTGACTTGCTCTTATTACGATAAACTGACCCGTAGCAAGTCTATCTCGTAAACACATTAACGCCAAAATCAATATGTATGCATGTGTTTCATGTGAATAACATTTATAAAATGTACATGTTCAAATGAAATGTATGTGATAATGCATGTATGGACGATCGAAGATGTTACATTAAGTACCTTATGTGAGACACTATTAGCCTAACTTGTGGGGACGATAGTTCGACTTTCAACAAGTGATTCTTGCCCTTTCTTCCTCATGCAAGAGAGGCCTAATAAGGGTACAATCAAGGCCCTAGTACTGAGCTACAACCACCTATCTCCTTCTTTCAAGATGCTCCCACTTGCATTTCTAATAGCCTTTTCATTTTGTGGGCAGACTTCTTCAAAAAGCTAGTTACTGCCTATGCTCTTAGGCTTTCCTCAGGTATTTCCTTCTCTTTTATCTTTCTTTTTTGCTTTTGCATACATAACTTGTTTAATTAATCTCTTTTGTAGGTCCCTTATCTACTCTCTCTATTCGGCCTCTAAAAAAGGCTAAGATTGCTAGAGCCTCTATAATTCTCCTCCTGTTGTAAAATCTTCCAAGGCTGCGGTGAAGAGGGAGAGTTCCACTATTATGCATTCTTCCCAATGGCTCGGTGCTAGGAGCATCTTCACAAATACTAGGTAAGATCCTATTGAGGTCCCATATGTGCTTGAAGAGCTTAAGAAGGCTGAGACCTCCTCAGATGGAGCAGAGAACAAGAATAAAGAGGAGAGCAATACTGATGGTTATGAAGAGGAGTTATAGCTTACTCTAGATCTGGTAGAGGAGGTAGGAGACTCCTAGGAGGAATATGATGTACCTAGTGATGGTCATAGCCTTGATTTGAATTATATTCTTATTACTCCTTTTGCATCTCTTTTTAGTCGGATCTCTCCATAATTATCTTTTCTCATTCATACTCTTCTTTACTATATAAAGCTTTCTAAAATGTTTTGTCCTTATTTGCAGGCCTCCTCTAGAAACATTTTCTTGGTGAAAGATAAGCCAAAAGACACTTGAAGATTTCTTTTTTCTCAAGCAAATCGTGCTACTGTTACCCTCTTCTTGAGCTTAGACATATTCTCCTTAAGCCCTTCAAAGAGGGATGCTTTTGGTGCAGCTTTGGCCTTCTTAAAATTTGTTGAGGCTTATACTTCTTATAGTTTAGACTTTATTACTGGAGTGTGCTCCCGAATCTCTTTTGTTTTTAGCTCGCTTAAGCTGACCTCCACTTTTTCTTCAGATTTGGCTTATAAGCTAGATTCCCTTTAGAGCTAGAATATATAGATGGAGAATTCCTCAGCTTTGAAAGATAGATGTTCCAAACAGCTTAAGGAGTTGGGGCGCTACTTATGATGCCAAGAAGGAGAAATTTATGCCTTCTCAGCATAAGTGAAGGAATAGGAAACGATTATACTACTGTTGGTCTAGCAGGGTGAGGAAGTTAAGGCCCAGTACTCATTAATTCAAAAGATGGTGCTGAAGACCTCTTTAGGATCCTAGCGCCAAGTGGCCCAGGAGTGGACTTCTCAGCTCTGGCAATGTGAGGCCACCTGCTAGAGCATCTATGATTACTGGATGCAACTTAGATCTTATGATTTCTCCAATCTCTAGGTTTCCAAGACAATCATTGAACTTTTTATTTACATTTATTTATATATCTTGCGTTTCTTTACTTATATTTGATACCAATAATGAGCATTGTTTGCCTTGAGGCTGTTTGCTCTTTTAGAGTATGCTTATGAAGCTTACTGTGGCTTATAAGCAGTGAACTTTGATATTCTTTTTATGTGACATCTTGATTTGATGATTGAGATCACTGAACACTCTCACAGAAGGAACCATAGCCATGCATTTGCATTTATAAGATAAGGTGGCATTGAGCCAACCTTTGTACTTACTTTACTGATGCTTAATAGATCACTGAACACTTTCACAAAAGGTACCATATCTATGCATTTACATTTATGCGATAAAGAGGCATTGAGCCAACCTTTGTTTTTTTTTTTTAATGAAATCATTGAACATTCTCACATTGTTAGAGAAGTGCTCTTAAGGCAATCACCTTTAGCACTTATTGTACATGTTTATTTCATTAATAAGAGGCATTTTTATTAATTTGGTATTCATTTGCATATGAAATGATATAGATCTTAAACTGATTAATGAAAGTC
>CATIWF010129933.1:0-14585 GCA_949630135.1 Balakata baccata
GTAATTTTGGAAGAAAAAATTAATTCAAGATTTTTTTTGGTAGTTTTAAAATTCTAATGTAAAAATGTTATAATATATAGAGAAAAAAAAAGTAGTTATGTCAAATTTCCAATTTATATACATGCTAACCAATAATAATAATAATAATAACTTCTACAAGATTAGATAAAATGATAGAAATTTTTTTTCTTTAATCAAAATTTTTGAGTTCGAACTATAGACAAATAACACTTTTATGCTCGTAGTTCTATAAATAACACTTTTTTTTTTCTGCAGTAACAACGAATTATCTTGAATATATATTAAATTAATTAATTTCTCAAAAATAATTTAAATATAAAAATAAACTTGCGTTCCAACAAAAAATAATAAACTTTGGGAGTATACGCACATTATAATATTAATATAGCCTTCATGACTGTCAGTGTTACATAAATAATAATTAAAAAATTCATATTTTATGCGCATATAAAGCATACTACCTTTCTCTAGTACCATCTACATATTTAGAATAATTAAAAAAAAAATCTAGAACGGATAAGAATATTTCTTCAAATCTTGTTGATTCCTCCAAAAAGTGAGGAAGAATCTATGCCTTAAAATTCGTGCACAATATTATATGCATATGATTCTTGATTTTTGTATTAATTCTTCAAAAAAATTAAATAGTTTTTGGATGTGCATAAATAAATATTGTTTCCAACTAATATAATTGTATCATAATCCAAAATAATTAATATTTCAGTAATGAATTATAACATAATTAGTATTAAGAAAATAAAATTAATTCTTTTTTATGTGTAAAGTTGGTAACTAATATACAATTAAATTAATAAGTGGTTTGATTGATATTTTTATTTGTGAGAATTGAGAAAAATATTGAGTTTGAATATTTTTACTATTATTTACTAATATTTATAAAAGTTTAATATTTTTACAGTAAATGCCTACTTTTGTAATATAGCTATGTTTGGTACACCAAACTAAA
The DNA here is from genome assembly GCA_949630135.1 of Balakata baccata. Lineage (NCBI taxonomy): Eukaryota > Viridiplantae > Streptophyta > Magnoliopsida > Malpighiales > Euphorbiaceae > Balakata > Balakata baccata. The sequence goes on from CATIWF010129933.1 coordinate 989, forward strand.
ATAATTTATATTATAATTTAGTTTGACTATAAAAATAATCTATCTGCACAAATAATATATATTTGATAAATTAGCTTATTTGAAAAAAAAAAACTAGATTATAATTTCTAAAAAAAAAACTAATAGAACTAGCATTTAAAAATAATCTATTAGATTATGGTTTTTCTTTCCTTTTATCCTTTATTTTTTTTATCAAATAATAATAACAATATAATAATTGTATTATATATAATATAATTATTAAACTATTTAATATATATATATATATATGATTCAATAAATTCATCTAAAGAAGGGGGCGGCTAGGGTTAGGGTTTCTCTCTGAAATTTGCTAGTCGTTGATCTTTCCATTAGTTAACGTCTGGCCTCTGGCTGGCTGGCTTCCTTCCATCTGGTATGGATTATCCTAGTCATAGTGATCTGTTTTCTTCTCATGCACGCAATACCAAAGAAAAGCTTTGCTTCTGTGACGAAAGAAATTTCATTGGTAGCCTCTTCTTTAACGGTTGCTGTTAATAAAGGAGGGTTTATTTCAATAAAAATTAATGAGGATTTGTATCAACAGTTGGTAACAGAATGCTCCCATGCACTGATTGGAAGGTTAATTTTAAAGAAGGGAGAGGGAGCTTGGAGGTCGGATGAGCTGAAACACAAACTTACATCATTGTGGGGTCTAACCAATACATGGAGAATGATTTCCCTTGGTAAGGGATATTATCATTTGATGTTTGCTTCTGAACTTGATAAATCAAAGGTGTGGGCTAAGGGGTCCTTATCTCTTAAGCTAGGAATTTTCTGTCTGCAACATTGCGGATTTCAATCCTTACGATAAGAAGTCTACTAATGCTCAGGTTTGGGTGTGGTTTTATCAGTTGCCATGAGAGTATTGACATAAGCAAATTTTGGTAGACATAGCCAAAGGCATAGGGGTTCCGATGCGTATTGTTCAAGTAGCAACCCAAGGAGACTTTGCTCACTATGCTCGTATCCTGGTAGAACATTGACTTGTCAAATAAGCCTCCTGAGAGTTTGATGATTGAAAGAGCAGGAAAGAGCTTTTTCTATTGATGTTGTTTACGAAAATCTCCTGCAATTCTGCACTATTTGTTCGAATGTTGGTCACCTGGCCATGAACTACAGGCATAATAAAAAGCTATAAGATACCAAGGAGAAGCCAATTGTTTCTATCAAAGATAACGAAAAGCCAAAATAAAAAAATAAAAAAAAAAAACTTGGAAGCGCAAGTCTACAATTGAGATATCTGTAGTGGGTGCTTTGGAAAGCTTACACACAGACTTGGGATTAATAATGGCAGCAGAGAATATTCAGTTGTGTGTCGAGTACTTAAAGGATGATTATACTCCGGTGATTTAGACATAATACCTCCCGGGAAGAGATGAAGAATGGTAATGTTCAGGAGCCGATTGACAAAAACTCTGCGACAGTACTAGACAATGTGACTTTGTCTGATGAGACAGTAGTTAACAACAAAGGCAGCATGGCGCCTATTGCAGATAATATCGTACTTGTTGTGCTTGGCAATGAGACAACGTCTGACAAAGCAATAAAGCAAGAGCCTGTAATGGCTGTTAATCAAACTGATGCGCAGCCGCATGTGGTTGAGAAAATAGCTATGGATACTATAGACAAGAGAACTTCGTGGGCTGATCAAGCAAAGGAAAAGGAAGGAGAATGGACCACAGTAACGAGAAAACGATATTCTCCCAATCAAGACAAAAAACACAAAGTTACTCTCTCAAAAAGAGTAACTTGAAAACCTTCTAAACTTAACTTGTGAAGATGTTATATTGGAATTGCAGGGGTTTTGGGAATCTCGAAACTCAATGAACTTTGTTTTCTTATTGTCAGATGTATCATCCAGATTTTGTTTGCTTATCTGAGCCTATGGTTGATTTTTCTTTTGTTTCTATAGCTTATTGGAATGCTTTGCAGCTCAGTTTAATTATAGTAAATTGTCGGGCACATCGCATTGGTGTTTTCTTTGTTTAATAAGCCTCATTATGTCAGCTTTGTGTACGATAGTGTTTGGTCAAATTGTAGACGTGAGCTTTGGGCACATTTATCACCTTTGATGGGTTTAATTCCAACATCATGGATTGTTGTAGGTGATTTTTACTCAGTGCTAGAAGCACATGAAAAACTGGCACTCCTCCGAGCTATTTCTTAATTTGCAGTAATCATCCAAACTATTTATCATTTTTAGATATTTCTTTAAAAATTTCCAGATTTATGATACTTTTAACAGTAATTCCGAATATATAGTACTTTTATTGACGCGCCACTTCAAGTAGCAAGCAACAATGTGCGCTAGTGGATATGGCGCACCTCATGTGCATGCAAGCACTATAAATTTAGAACAAATTATTTTTGTTAATTAAATTTATTTATTAAGTTAATTATTTTTTAGAAAAATGATGACACTATAAATTAGAGTTTGATAGATTACATTTGCTAATAGTTAATAAATATTAAGTAAATAAATTAAATAAATAAACTATAAATTAAACTATTTAGAATTTAATGCTACATTAAGTAAAATTTAGGAAATAATAATTTATAAAATTTTTTATTTATAAAAATTGTAGAGACAATTTATAAAAATTGTCCTACACAATTATAGCAAGTTTTGTTTTCACTAATTATTTGTTGTAAAAATTGGCCCACGTAATTGTAATTGTAATTGTAATTATTATTATTATTATTATTATTATTATTATTATTATTATTATTATTATTATTATTATTATTTAAATTTTGGTTAATTATTTTTTAGAAAAATAAAGAAAATTTATAAATTAGAACTTGATAAATTAAATTTGTTACCTAATGAATCAATTAAATTTCATATAAAGTATATAGAATTTAATTATGTATTTAGTAAAATTTAGGAAACAAAAATTTATAAAATTTTTTAGTGATAAAAAATATACAAACAAATTGTGATAGAAAAAATAATAATATACAAATATAAAAATTTATTCAAGTTCCACAATGCGGATTTCTTATTATTAGCTTTGATAAGAAGAGCATTGTACTTCAGTGAGATTTATGGTATGCAGGTTTGTAGGAGGAGCCTCGTTATCTCTTGTTTGTTTTATTGCAGATGATAGTATCCTTTTTGCAAAGGCAACCAGGATGGAGTGTGAGAAGCTGCATTCTATCCGCCATATTTATGAAGAGGAATCAGGTCAAAAGGTCAACTTTGACAAATCAGAAATTTCTTTCAGCGGTAGAGTCCCAATTGAGCAACAAAATTGTATTAAACAAATCCTTGGTGTGAATGAAGTTGGATAACATCCAAAATACTTAGGCATACCAACTCTTATTGGTAGATCTAAGAAAAATATTTTTGCTTTCCTCAAAGGTGGAAAAAAATTAAAAGGCTGGAAGGAAAAGGCTCTTTCGAAGGTAGTGAAGGAGGTTTTGATTAAAAGTATAGCTCAATCCATCCCAAATTATATAATGAGCTGCTTCTACTTCCTACAACCTTTTGTGATGAATTGCAATCAACGTTGAGTAATTTCTGGTAGGGTAGCATGCAAAAGTAAAATAAGATTCATTGGTTAAAATGGGACTCCATGCGCTCCTCTAAAACAGTTGGTGGTCTTAGGTTTAGGAACTTATTCTGTTTTAACAAAGCCCTTCTATCAAAACAAGGATGGAGCCTTATAACACAAAATGATTCCTTGGTTTCTTAAGTACTCAAGGCAAAATATTATCCACGATGCTCTTTTTTGGAGGCCTCTGCATGGTATGGCCCAAGTTATGTTTGGAAAAGTCTAATTGAAACAAAGGAGCTGCTAAAGTCTGGGATATATTGGTGTGTCGGAAATGGGAAAAGCATCAAGATCTGGAAAGATAACTAGTTAGTAGGGCAAGACAGTCTACAACCTTTGGTTCCAAGCGATATTTCGATTGATGGCATAGTTTCTGAGTTACTTAATGTAGAGAATAAATGTTGGAGGAGGGATGTCATAAATAGAGTATTCTTACCATTCAAAGCTAAAACAATTCTCAAATTTCATATTAGCTTCAGGTTATCCAGTGATAAGCAATTCTGGTTACATGCCAAAAATGGTGAGTATTATGTTTGAATAGGGTATCATATCTCGTTGGGTCAGTTTAAAAATTGAAGTGATGGGCCTTCTTGTTCAAGGAATACCTTTTGTATTTGGAAAAAGATCTAGCAATTAAAAGTTTTACCAAGAGTTAAGCATTTTTGCTCGCAATTATTGATGAATTTTATCCCTTGTGCTGATGTATTACGAAAAAGAAGAGTTCCATGGTTGCAGGGCTGTGTATTTTTCCATTTGTAATAATGAATCTCTTTTGCATGTCTTTAAAGATTGTGTGTGGGTTAGAAGCTTGTGGCTAGCGTCTCCTTTTGATTTTTGAACTGACAATATGAGGGCTCAAAAAATTAAAATGTGGTTTGAGTGAATCCTCCATTTATTAAAAGATGATGAGTTTTGCTAGTTCGTTACTTTCCTGTAACATATATGGTTTACGAGAAATTAGGTGCTCCATGAGAATGCTACTACATCTGTGGCTGATGTGATTCAATGCAGTATTGACTATTATGAAGAAATGTTCGTTGCTAGAGCCCCTACAAATGCTCTGGTTGATGTTGAACCTCGAAGATGGACTTCCCCAGTTACAAATATTCTTAAAATGAATATTGATGCATCTATTTGTAGGCAAAGTAACACAGCAGGTTTGAGCTTTATTATTCGTAATCAAGAAGGGATGCCTATGGTTCCTGTAGGAAGGCCATTCCAGGAGTTTTCAGCTATCAAGATGTGTGAAGCTTTGGCGATCAGATTTGAGCTGAAGATAGCGTGGGAATGTGGTTATAGAAACATCGAAGAAGAAAGAGATGCAAAGACTGTCAGTGGCTCACTATAAGGAGGAATTTTGAATGCCAGTCCTCTTGCTTTAATTTGTGATGATATCCTGCAGTTTTCTAAATGCTTCCAATCTATATCTTTTCGTTTTATTAGTAGGATTAGTAACTTTGTTGCCCATCTAATTGCAAATTAGGCCCGTAGCTTAGTTGATGAGACTATTCTTTTGGAGGAGGTACCTTCCCATATTTGGAGTTATATTGCCTCTAATTTGGCTACTTCCTGTTAGTAATAAATTGTCTTTCTATTAAAAAAAAGATTCTTCTATACAAATTAATATTTATAAAAAAATAATAATAAATGATTTTAATTATAAGAAAAGAGAAAAATATTTTTAGATAAATACACTGATAAAAAGAGAAAGCATGCATAGAAAAGCGGAAATGTATTAGAGCATCTTCAATAATGTTTCATATTTTATTCCCTATTATATTATAAAATATTTACTCCCTATTTTAGTTTATCTTGAAAATTATTTGTTCTGAACAATACTATTTATCTCACTCTCTATTTCAATTTTTTATTAATAAAACTATTTAAAAAAAAGAAAAGAAAAGAGAGAGTGAGTGAGTGAGTGAGTGAGTGAGAGACACAAAAAAAAGAGAAAAAAAAAACAAAATAGATGAAAGAAAAAAAAATATTACTTAGGAGCTCATTGTGACTTTTAAATCTGAAAAGAAATAATATAAATTTTAGAAAGTGAGTTAAGTTAGTAGCAAGATATAAAGATTGTTGAAAGATATAAAACTCCCTAAATATAAGTAAGGAGAGAAATAGATATATTGTTGGGGATAATCTAATTACAATTAGAATAAAAAGTGAAGTTTAACTCTCTAGATATAAAGAGTTAAAATTTGTTTTTTTCTAAATTTTAAAAATAGAGAATTCATTGAAATTTTTTTTATAAAATAACTCTTTAAAATAAAAAGTATAACTCAAATAAAGCATCTATTAAAAATGCCCTAAAATCATATTTGGTATGCAAAAAGAATAGGAATATAGAATTATATTCATAAGATATTTGTTTAAAATTCCGATATTTCTCTTTGATATGTCATGTAAAAGGAATTAAAATCTTATTTTTAAGTTTGGTATGATTCCATAAGAGGAATATAATTCAAAAATTATTAATTTCCATAGTCACCTTTATTTTTAATAATTATATGTTCTTATAAGCAAATATTAATATTTATTTTTTAACTCTATGTTTTTTGTTTTATTTTTTAAATATATTTTAAAAAAAGATTATAAATATTATTTAAATTTTTTAATAATTATAAAAAATATTAGATGATTTAAAACGGAAAAAATGTTTTAAGTGTTCACATACAACCTAGATAACACTATTAAAATAGATCTAAATTTATACAGCTGACATAATTAATAAACCAAACAAGCTTGGAGGATAATATTGGAATATAAAATATTTTATTCAGAGAAATTGGAAATGGATTTCCGATACCAAAAAATTAAAGAATTAGAATCCTAGTAAAATGTGCAATGAGAATTCTAATCCATAAAAAATAAAGTACTAAACTAAAATTTAAAATGTAAATCATATTCCTAATCTAAAATTTTGTATACCAAACAAGTCTCAAGTGGTAGTAAGCAAAGTTCAACAATGTTTCAGCACAAACAGAAAAGGCATTAGATATCCTGCTGTATTTATCGCCTTTAGCTTGGATTCTCCCTTCTTTTAAAACAAAAAGCAATGATTCTCCCTTACTTACTGGCATCTGTTGCACCTCAAATAACCCACCAGCACTTTGAAAGTTTTGGAACACTTTGTTTTTTATGCAGTGACTTGGTCTTAATGGTCAAAACGAAATAAAGCAAGCTATAGCGACAAACACATGGAGTTTCATACTGTTGTTGATATAGTCTTTTATAGATTCTAGCTTTGGTTTTTTATCTGCTCATTGTAATTTCCCTTATTATATGTATTCTTTGAATATGTCTCCTGTCCCCATTCTTTTCTCTAAGAACTGTGGATGATAGTCTGCTTTTCGTATATGTTAAAATCTTTTGGCTTTTGTCTTGTGCGGTAGCAAGGAGTTGTCTTGTTCTGTATTATGTTACTTAGATATTATCGCCTTAATTTTTTATTAAGGTCAAAATTCTAATAAAAATTTTAAAAAATAACCCACCAGCAGTAATAAAATACTTTTTTTTTGTTCTATTTTAACCGTTACTTTAAGTGATATCATTAGAAGAAAAAATACTAACAACACTTTCTCTCGTACACTTTTCACTATATACTTCTAATATAAAAAGATATATGTCTCTTCACATATAAAATATTATAATTAGCTTTTATAATAAAAGTTAGTACTTAATATTTCATTAGAAGAGAAAAGCCGAAACACTTTCTCATATACTTCTCATTATATTATTCTAATGTAAAATGATATATCTCTTCACTTATAAAATATTATAATTACCTTTTATAATAAAAGTTAGTACTTAATAAAAAATAGATATATGCCTTTTTTGTATTGGAAATGAATGGTGGAATATGTATTAAAGTATTGATAGCACTCTCCCTCATTAGAATTAAAAAAATTATTAATTAGTCTTAAATTTAGAAAAATTAGAAGAAAAATGAGTTGTTAAAACTAATTAATTATCCTTGCTTTGAAAATTTAAAATTATTAAAAATGAGAAATGATTTAAAAATTCTATATGATATTAATAATAAAATTAGAAAAAAAATATTTAAATTTTATTAATCATATAAAAGTAATAGATAAATAGAATTTTAAATTTTTTTATAGGGACAGTTAAAATGGCAATATCAATTTTTAAAATTAGGTTTCCACGATAATGAAGTATCTATTTTGTTAATTAATTGTATTATGCCTCATATCCAGGTTCAAGTTCAAGTTATTTCGGATAAATTTAAATTCAACCAAAAGCTCTATTATGTTTTTAAAAATATTAAATAACAAAATATATCATTAATTTAAGAAAAAAACCAGTTAAATAAATAAAATAATAAAAATGAACAAAATATATATTTTGCCTTTAAATTAGTTGTATGTATATGTCATTGCATCAATCCCCTTCACATTATTAATTAAAGAAGCTTCAGTCCACCGCTAGATAATCCAATGACAGTGATACTTACACTTTCTCCCTAAAAGATTCGGATTCGATTCTTCTAGAGAGAGAAAAAAAAAAAAAGGCTTAAAAACACTGAACATGAAAGCTTTGTCATTAACAAAAAAATCAGATGAAAGCTTCTCATGGGTAAGCTCTCTTACGATAATTCTTCGTATATTAATATATTACACTGCAATTAGTTGCCTTTGAGCTTCAATCCTAATTTCTTCTTTCATTTTCCTTATAAATTCTTCAATTCGTCTGTTCAATTCCTCTGTACTCACCAACTCTTCATTTCCTTCTCCTTCGCAATCTTCTTCCTCTTGTTTCTCCACAAATCCTACATCTTCTTCATTAAAACTTTCTCCCTTCTCCTCTTCTTCTTCTTCCTCTTCTTCCTGTTTTTCTCTACGAGCTTTCTCTTCTCCATCTGCCACCAGAGCAACATCCTCCATATATGCAGTATCAGGAATTGTTGGCTTCACAGATGATAAATTAACATCTGAAAACTGGGCATCAAGACCAGGCACGGAACCAGGTGACAAGCTGCTGCTAGAAATTGAAGTCTTAGCAAGAAAAGCAAGAATTCCATTACAAATCAGAAACATGTACTTTCTTTCAAGGGTATGTGTCAAGAATGAGAATAAGCAAGTGTTGAAGTAAACATAGAAGGAATTGGGCAACAAAGAAAAACCTGAAGAAAGGCAAAGAAAGAAAGAAAACACAGAGATTGTAACAAGAAACAAAAGGGTTCTTTTCAAGAAGTGATGGTTATAGAATTGAACAATTACACCTCCTTGGATTCTCTTAGTTTCATCCATATTCGGTGTAACTTCTTGATGTTTATTTTTGAGCAGATTATGGTTATTGGGTCTTTTACTGTTTTTCTGGGGAGTGAGTTTTGGTATGGAGGGTGGCACTTGTGGGATTGTTGAGTAAGAGTGAAGGGTCTCTCTATCCATATATACCAGTGCTCAGAATCAGTTCCCTCTTTCATGAGTTTTAATTAAATTACCAAATTAGCCTTGCTGGTCTCCTAATGAAGGGTATGACGTGGTTGGTACATTCCGAAATATGATCGCTAATAGTTTTGATCTTCTGCCAGAAAAATCCTTTGCAGAAGTTTCTAGCAACCAGCTTGTCCCCCAAAAACAACCCTTGTAACACGGTACTAATGGTGGCTCCATCTCCATGCTTGTATGTCTTTTGTTATTCGTGTGAGTTCTTGAATTATTGAAAGGCCCACCAATAAAAGAGTGAAAAACAATTATTTTTTATTTGCAGCATATTTTATATATATATATATAAATCATATTCAAGTTAATTATTGGATAAATAATATAAAAAAATTCTAAATTTTATCAATTTTTATAATTATATCCAATTTTATAAAAAATTTATATAAATTATATGACTTTTTGTTTTAATAATAAATCTACTCTTAGTAAGTCGAAACCACACGTGACTTTCCTAATCAAAATAAAATAAAATGAAAAACACAAATTAAAATAAAAACAAAATTTTATTTATTTAAATAAAAAAATAAAAAAATCAGTTTTATATATTAATAAAAAAACACAAATCTAATCCAAACCGATAAAAAAATCACAAATCAGATCTTAATTTGTGTCCCCAATTCCTATTATTTAGCCGTCCCCTCCCCAATCACTGTTTCCACAACCACCACCGCCATTGTTCATCCTTCATTACCTCCCATAGCTTCTTTAATATATTTTTTTCTCATTCTATTTCTTCTATGTGAATGGCGTGTGCTAGATCTGGATCTTTCTACTCTCTTCAAGATTCCACTCTCAGATCGAAATGGAATCCTCTCCCTGAGCACTGATTTCTAGATCTTCGGCTACCTAGGCACAAGACGTACTAGGTGACGCCTACGCAGCAAGGAAGCATCCTAGTTTAGCCGATGTATCAACAGTGGTGGTGAGTTGCCGTGACAGAGGACGAAGAAGATAAAAGCACACGAAGGAGCTTTTGGCTTTGTTCTCTAGATCTTGAAGAAGACATCTCTCTTAGCCCAAATAAATGGAAAGAAGACACATTTACATATAGTTTTTTATTATTATTATTCTTTAAATTACAGAAGTAGTTGTTTGTTAAAAAAAAAAAAAAATCTTTTCCTTATGCTTTGTATTTATTTGTTGAAAAATTTTGAAATTTTGCATAATCAAGAAATATTGCTACCAAAGGCATTAAATGAACTTAGCCATTTGTTCATGGTTTTAGGCTCCAAACGCTGCAAATTGTTTTTCTTCCTGGGTTTTTGGTTTAACTTGAAAGAAAAAGAGGATTTTGAGCCTAATAGATTCTGGGGAGGCTGTTTGGATGAGTGGGTTTCGTAGGTGGGTTGGAGAAGAAGATTTTAATTTGGGCAAATGACATTTATTATCATTTTAGTGGGAATGAAGAAAATGGAAGATTATTTGCAGCGTATAGTGAGAATGAATAACATGGAAGATGATTCTCCAAAATTCAAACGGCAGCCGTTTTGGATTAGTGAGAATGAACAACCCTATCGCCAAAACAGTGCCGTTTTACCTTTTTATCTACGTGGCACTATGATAATGCCACATCATTGACAGCTCATTCTGCCATGTAAGAGGATGTAGGTTGATTAGGAAAGCCACGATTGCGTGAACTAAAATTGGAATATACTTTCCATTCGCCGATATTAGATTTATTATTAAAATAAAAATTCATATAATTTTGTAGAATTTAATATAATTATAAAAATAAAAAATTCAGAATTTTATATTATTTGTCCTTAATTATTTATTTGTGGAATTCCCATTCAAGATTGGGGTCACAAATCAAATAGGTCCTTGTAATAATATTTTATTTAATTGAGCCTTTAAATTAAAATTTCAAGGCAATTGAACTCCTGAGATCAACTCTCCGTCAAATTTTCTTAATAAACTGGAAGATAGAAAGTTATATGATAATGTCAATGGTTCAATTGGCCTTAAATTTTAATTCAGACATTCAATTTAACCGAATTTCATCATAATTAAGAGCAAATATGATCTTCGGCCTATAACTTAAAAGGCTTACGTTTGAATTCATACATATATATCATGATGTCAGTACGGATACCAAACATGAATGATAATGAGTTTAAAAGTTCGTTAAAACGACGGAACTTTACAAATATAGCAACAAATGGTACTTATTTATATTTTTACCCTCTTCAAAGTTTTTTTTCAAATTTATTAAAAATAATTTTCTAAAATTATAATAATACACAAATTTCAAAATCATTCCAAAATATGATTAGACAATATATTTTAGTATACCTAGAGTATCTTGGTTCAATTTTCACAAAAAAAAAGAACAATTAAATCATTAAATAATAATAATAATAATAATAATAATAGAATTCAATGAAAGTTCAAAACATCACAAAATTTTAAATAAAACGTTAGATATACCTCTTAGAATATCTTAGATACATATACTTTAGAATTTCTTAGAAATATCTCCAGAATATATTGAGTTTATTTGAAAAATGCTTTGGATATATATTAAGAATTCTCTGTGAATATCTCGAATATACTATTAAAAATTTCATGGCAACACCTCGAGTATACTTTGAATATAACTTGAAAATTCTCAAAGAATTTTCTAGAAGAAATTTTTTAGGAATACCTTATGAATAAAATTTTAACAAAAAAAAAAGAAGAAAAAAAAAAGAGATTAAATAACAATGTTTTAATCAATTTTTTCAAACTAAAAACCAAAATCTAGAAATTAATCAATGGACAAATTAATATTTCTAAAAAAAATAAATAAAAGAAAGAAATAAAATTAGCAATAGTTATTCTAATTAAAACAACGTATCTCGCAACAACAATGGCCTAGGAGTTCTCAATATTGCCCATTTTCCATGAACTCCGATGATATCACCAGCACATTCTTCGCTAGGTTCTGATCCAAAGAATCAAAGTCAAATTGTAAGTACTATGTCGACTTACCTAATCAGTCTCCAAGCATCCTTTCGTTGGCCCATTCCAGTGGGTTGCACCAGAGAACCATACTAGTCATTCTCCTATTGCTGGCTTCGACGTTGTAGAGAAGAAAAAAAATAGTCCTTTGTGGCCATTCTCTGAAAACGAAAACTGAAATATCGATAGAAAAGAAATTATTTTAGGTTAGAATAAAAAGATAAAAAAACAGGGGTAAATTTGTAAATAAAAATAACAGTTTTATGCAAAAATTCCTCTTAAAATGATCTGAATGCTGGAAATAGATCCAATATAGCTATCAATCTATAGATTTTATAGTTAGATGAAATGATAAAATTTTTAGAATTTATAATGGCAAATAATAAATAGTTTTGCAAACTTAGTAGAAGGAAAACATTACATATGGCTTTCGATGACATAAAGCGAAATTTCTAGCTAAGATAAAGAAAATTTTTTTTGTTAAATTATTAAGACATCCTTAAAGTTTAGTTGAATATACTAATACTAATTAATCCTTTCATTTTTTTAAAAATATATTATAAAGTCCATCTAATTTGATTTCATTAACTAAAAAAATCATTAGTTACTTTTTTTTTTTATAAGCAACCATTTTACTAATAGAAGGAGCAAAATCATATTGAGGATCCAAAATGATGAAAAAACATCTCCTAAAACTAATACATCATTGAAAGAATAGACATGAACAAACATCATGCTGTAATTCATTCGTTACTTTTAAATGGAATGTTCTATTAGTCAACTAGAATATTTTTTTAGTCAACTAAAAATATTTTTTTTATAAATTTGATATATTGTTAACTTAAAGAAAGAAAGATAAATTTGTCATTTTTGTATCAATTTATTACATTAAATTTTTTTTTTTTATAATTTCCATATTTTTTTAAGATAAAAAAGAAGGAAAATTTTGATATTTTTTTTGTTTGTAATAATAAAAATAAATAGAATGACTAGATAGTGTATTACATCAAACAAAAAGGACTTTATAATGTATTTTTAGAAATAAAGGAATTAACTAGCGTATTCAACCAAATTAACCCCAAATATGTAGTAATTTACTACAAGAAAATGACAGTTTACCGACGAACTAATCTGTCACTAAAGGTCACAAAATCCGTTGCTAATTTCATTTAGCTACAGACCACGCCCTTCGCTGAAATGCTTCTCACAAAAAACAGTGCGGGACTTAATCCGTCGCACAATACAACGACCAATTTAGCAACGGATAAGTTCATCTCCAAATATAAATATCCAAATCTCTCGCTTAATTTAGCAATAGAAATAGAAATAGCAACGGATAAATTTATTGCTAATTTAGCAACTGAGTTTGTCCATAGGTGAATTATTTTCAATTATTTGTGGAGGATAGAAATAGTTATTGCTAATTTGTCACTTTAATTTTTTTAATTTTTATTTTTATATTTCATATTTTAAATAAAAAATAATGGACTTTTAAAATTTGAAATTGAAATCTAATATGATAAATTAAAACTGAAATTCAACTCTACAATACATATAAAGTATTATTCAAGTATATTTTAATCAAAAAATATGAACATATAGAGAAAAAAA
>CATIWF010129936.1:0-14086 GCA_949630135.1 Balakata baccata
ATTAACTCTGTGTGTACTTGAAATATGCTAAGCTACACATGGTTTAGTAGTACACATATGTAAAGCAACCAAACATGTAATCACATCATTTATAATAAATATCAACATAAATTTATCTTTCAGTCATATACAGAACACATAGCCACAACATTGACAGGGCATTCGTCACTTATGCAGTTGTTATATACACACATGTATTGCATTTCTTTTATGCATGTTATTATGGTCCATAGATCACATCTCATTTCTTTTACTTTGCTATTATTAATCAACGCATTGACCTCTAGGAGGCTCGAGCGTATATCAATTCTAGGAGTAACATACAATTTCTTGTAATATCAATCATCATGTTACCATACATTTTATTTCATTCTATAATTACTGCCTTAATCCATTTAACATATAATTTCTTTTCATATTACATGTTCTAGTCACTAGCCCAAATCTCGTTTGCGGACTGTTCGGATACAGGGTATAGAATAGGGGTGCTCCACAAGCTTAAACCACCCTATTCACTTTGATTTTCCGTCAATAGCGCTCCACGAGCTTAAGCCTCATTGCTAGATCATGATATATCTATGTAAACGAGACTAAAGGCGCTTTACGAGCTTAAGCCACATTGTCTGATTACGATATATCATCTGTATATAATTGGGATTAAGGTCGCTCCATGAGCTTAAGCCACCTTGTCCTTAAAACCTATAATTGGTTTGGTACCATAAAATTCCTTAATGGTGTAACATCTATCTTAATTCTAGTCTACAGATAGAGAAATAAGCATTTATACCAAATTATCTTTTTGTTTTAATCATATTTTCTTATGTTTCCATCATATTCAATATAATGTATGCATGTTCTCATATCACATTTATACTTATTAACATGTTTTCATATTTTTTTACATCATACTTTGACATTTAAGCATGGTTGGCATGTTTTGGACCCACTAAAATATTATTTAAACATAGGTTACTATTGCTGTGAACAGTGTCGTCACGGCCATGACAAACATAGCTAGCCATTCTGGACTAAAGTATCATGGTCGTGAAAGATTTAGCATGAATGTGATACCGCTTATGAAATGTAACACCTTATACCTATGGATATCACTTATACTTATATCATGTTGTCGTATATTGCATATAATGGAACATAGTCCTGTTTATAATGAGGGATAATTTTTTATTTTTGAATCATATAACATTATCACTTTGCAACATTTGATAGCTCAGCTAAGCATCACATCCTGATTATAAACCTAATATATCACATATGTTAACAATTCAGATACTATGTTCAATTATTTCAGTTACAAAGGTTAAAGCCAAATACACATTTACACATTTACAAAGCTTATAACTTTTCCTATACTAGTCCAATTTGCATGATTATTGTTTCTAGTTAAAGATAACATGTAGAGATACTACATATCTAAAGTTCAGACCAATTGGACCATTGTGGAATATTTTATGCAATTTATAAATATGTTCTATTCTCTGCCCTATTTTTGACCATAGACAGTTTTGAGACGCCAATTTTGCTTCTTCATATCTTACAACGTGTAAGTCATATTTGTATGAAACTTTGTATGAACATATATATGTTAAAATGGAACATTTTTCGGGTTGACAACTTTCATCCATTCAGCCTCTAAGGTCCTCATATGGTAGGGTAATTGGGACTGGTTAGAAACAGGGCTGGCATCCGGACCAGTCTGACTTATGAAAGCTATAAATCACAAATACATAACATATTGAGGTGCAATTTATGTCAAACTTTAGCTAAGACATATACCTATAACTTTCATGTTTTGACCATTTACAGATTATTTGGCCAACAACTGACTGGACCTGCCCAGAACACTAAGCAGGCAGCTCAAATGTGGAACAGGCATGACTCTCTTGCCTATAGCTCAACATCCACCCACAATCTGGATGTTATACCTATAGCTCAACATTCAAAAGTGTGCACATTGTCTATATAGCAACAATTACTGCATAGCTATAGAGGCTTAAGTTTCAACACTCTCTAGTAAGCTTGTTTAAAGGTTTAAACAATTGCAATTCTATTTTAGTTTATGAATAAATAATATACTTTTGTTTCGTAGTTGAACAAAAGTTTTTCATTTGACTATTATGAACAATTGTTATTCTGTGTGGTCAATTGATATTCCTTATGAAACTAAAATATTATGTAGTAGAGTTTATAATCTTGAAATGCTTGACTCTATCCTCAATATTAAATTTAAAGAGTTGATGACCCGAAACCATATATTATGGCATTGTTAACTTGGGTATATAAAAGAGAATTACATGGTGAGTTATGGCTAGCATGCCTTGAAATTTTCTCATAGGACATCCTAAATGTCCAATAACTATTCTATAATGTATTAATGCTTATTAAGGGTAATATAGGCATTCATTGTGTATTCAAACTTTAATGCTGCCTTATTGATCTCAATCAATGTCATTTATCGTTCATTTATTTTACCTAACAAGCCATTAAGCTTTTGAGCAAATTTAGCATATTTCAAACTTCTCGCAAGTTGGGTATAGTACACTTATGTAACCATTAACCTTTCTAGGTATATGGCCAATAATCATGTATTTGCTCATTATGGTTTCTAGGTGTATTTAACCTACCAAAACCATATTGTTCAATCACACTTTATTTCCCATTTCATTTTTGCATGTGTCTTTTATAGATTAAAGAATAATCAATCTACCACATGCCATTAATTACATTTTAATCATCAATCATTTCTAGTTAACATGTCATTGAACCCAACATCATATCTTTTAGTAAGTTAAAAATGCACATGTTTACTTGCCTTATACGGAGCCAACTCTAAAACCCAAGCTTTCAAGCTTGCCTAGCCCTTTTTATTGGTAACTCCACCTTCCAAGGCAACTCCTATACATAGAAATAACCATATACATCAACTCAAGCCACATCATAAGATATATGGTGACATAAAGCTATAGAAAAATAAAACCCAACTCAAAATCCCTTAAGTTAGGTCTTTTCTTCTTAAATCCTCCTCTAAAACATGTTTAACATCTTAGTATAGCTCAAAGGGAAGTTTTTCCTCAAGAAAACCTAAGGACCCCTCCTATACATACCTATTTACAAATGGGTTTTTACCTATTTAGGGTATAAGGCATAAATCAACCATAAACTTGTTAAAAGAGGAGGGAAACATGAAATCTTACATAAAGAAGGAAGAAAACAAGGTTGGTTTGGTAGGAGACCTAAGCTCCCTCAACCTTCAAACTTTTTCTCACCAACTCCATCTTCTTCCTTAGTAAATCCTCCAAATCCATGTTCAAGTCTTGATCTTTAGTGTTAGATCTTGTTTTTAGAGGCTTATAATCATATGTGAGATGAATTTCAAAGGATTAGGAGCATGTCTAGGGTTTTGGAGCTTTAGAGGCTCGGTTAAAATAAAGAAAATATACTTAAAACCCATTTATACTAGACCTTCACAGCTGTGACACTTTTTGTGTCTAGTCGTAACACAAACTGCACAAAGTGGCCTCAACCACAACCTTCATGGTCATGACTCTTTTGTCATGGGCATGAATATGCTCAGTCTCTCCCTTTTCATGTCTATTTGACACTAGTAAAAGCCTAATATCAAATTCCAATAATATGCCCCATATATACCTCATGTATACCCTTCATATTCCTCTAATATACTAATGTTTTGCCATTAATATACTACTGATATACAATTAATGTATTTCCTTGTAACTCACTTTTTTCCTTCATGCCTTCTTTAACCTCTCATTACCTCATACTTTAACCACTCCTATGACATATGTATCATCTTATATCCCACTTATATTCATACACTACAAGAATTTAGCAAAATAGCGACGCTTAAAGGGCGTCACTAAAAGGCAAAAATGCATTGCTAAATATATGTAGCAATGCCGTAGCATTGCGAATGCTACATCTCTAAAAATTTTGTCATAACCCATATTTTTGCAACTATTAACCTTAAGGTGATTGCTTTCTATTTGGATCTTGACAATCAAATTAAACGTTACTATCACCTTCATTGAGTGTGTGTTTTGATAGTGTTCAAAGTTTCAGCATATTTGGTTATAAATCTCATTGAACAAATCAAGCATTTCCTAGAGACGTATCTCCCGACCGAGACTCAAGTACAGACTGGGAAGTGACTGTCCAAACCGGGAAACATTGCCTTCTGATCTTCTAAAGTTCCAGTAATGGAAGTAGACCGAGACAGGAGATGTCCTGACTGAGACATTCTATTTCTAGATCGGGACATGTTATAGTCTGATCGAGAAATTCAAAAGGACATGACCGTTGAAGAGTAGACACAACCAAAATGTGCCAAGTCATCCTAAAGTCAAACTAACTTAGGTCTCGACTGGGAAGAACTCAAGGCTAGTAGATCCAAGTCCTTGGCTATGGCATCATCTAACAAGTCCCGACCGGGACACATGGAGTCCCAACCAGGAAAATTGAATAGGGACTAGCCATTGGACAGTTCAGCCAACTAAAAGATGCCACATATTAAAATAGGCTATTTCCAGATCGGGAAAGCTATGTTCCAAACCAAGAACCCCTCTCTACAGACAGTATTTAATGCATTTGTAAGAGAACATTAGAAAGAGTTATGACACTACTTTGTAACAGCTAATTAGTGGGTAATCAGTATAAATACCCTACCAAAAGGTCATTTAAATTAACTAACTACTTTCAAAGTGCCAAAACTCTTGCAATTTATTTTCTCAATCTTTCTTCATTAATTGTTTTGTGTAAGGGTTCAAGTGTTAATCTTCAAACACTTGGGTTATCTTGTAATTGGATAGTGTGAGCCAAAATACAAGAAATTGGTTATTGTGTGAGCCATAAAAACACAAGAAAAATTTGGGTTTAGTATTAGCCTTGGTAAAACACCTTGTTGGGAGTGAGCTAGCAAAAACTCCATTTGTAATCTAAGTGATTAGATTAGTGAATACCCAATTAAGGTTGGGGAGAGTAGTAAGGTTAGTTAATACCCGAACCTTTATAAAATTCGTGTCTCAATCTTCTCAATCTTTTTCACTTCCTTATAAGTGCAATAATTTTTTATCTTCCCACCAATTCATCCCCTCCCCCTTCTTGGTGATTGTTTGGGCAACAATTAGCATCAGAGTAAGGTCTAGAAATCAAGCTTCATCAGCTCTAGCAAAGATCTACAATGGCCCAAGAAGGATTCTAAAGCCTCAAACCTTATTTTGATGGGTCAAACTATGCCCATTGGAAGTTTAGAATAGAGGCATACTTGGATAGTGAAGGAATTGATGTATGGGATAGTTTTCGCAATGAATGGAGATAACCAATAAGGAAGAACACTGAAGGAGAATATGAACCTCTTCCAAGAGATAAGTGGATTGAACCATACAAAAGAGCAAATGGCAAGAACAAAAATGCTATAGCCATCCTAGAAAGCTCTCTTTCTCTTGAAGAATGTGGGAGAGTTCAACATTGTCCAACTGCCGACAATATGTGGAGGACTTTGGAAAACTATCATAAAGGCATAGAACAAGTTCATTCAAGGAAGATTTAACTCCTAATGAATGAGTGTGAACTCTTCAAGATGAAGCCTAATAAGACCATCACCGATATGACAAACCGCCTACTCTCCATTATCAACAACATGAAGAAATATGGAAGACATACAAATCTTGAAGATGTAAATAACAAGATCTTGAGAAGTCTTCCAATGAAGGACTATGGATAAAGGGTGGTAGGTATATAAGAAGCCAATGAGGATTTCAGCACCATTCCCACCGATGTGCTCATTAGTAAGCTTCTAACATATGAGATGACTCTTGTGAGGGAAAAGGAGCTTGAAGGAGAAAAAGAGAAGAAAAAGCCTCTTACTCTCAAGGTAAGCACCACGTCCTCAAAGGTTCAAGACTTGGACCTCATTAGTAATGATGGGGTAAGTGAATAAGAGGATGAGGAGTTAGCCATGCTATCTATGAGAGTAAAGTGAACGATAGTCAACAAGTATGGGACTATCAAAAACTACAAGCGAAGGGCCTCAAAGTTCAAAGGCTCCTTATCCAACTTCGACAAAAATAAGGATGAGATGAAGTGCTATGAATGTGGGAAGAAAGGCCACATCATATCTGAATGTCCAAGGCTCAAGAAGTATAAGGGCAAGTCTCACAAGGATGGAGGAGACAAGGACCATAAAGCTATAGGGGATGATCCTATATTAAGTGATGATGAGGAGAGCCAAGAAGATGTAGCCAACTTGTGCTTCATGGCTTTAGAGGATAATTCTAATGAGGTAACTTCCACTTCATCTTTTTTTACTTTAAATGCTTGTGATGATGATGATGATGATGATGTTGATGATGATGATCTTATTGAGGTTAAGAGTTTAGAATTAGAAAGATATAAAAAGAAAGTTGATTTTCATAAGAAAAATAGCTCCAAACTTAAGGATGATTTATCCAACCTTCAAAGGGTAGTGGAAGAGCTAAAAACCTCTAATGCTTCTCTTAAGAAGTCATCAGATGAGTTTTCAACTAGACCCTCAATCATTTCTTTAATTAAAGAAAATAATACTTTGAAAAATGAAGTTGAGGAATTGAGACTTTCTATCTCTAAATTCCACAAAGGGAAGGAAAGTGTGGATACCCTTATTATATCTCAAAGACCTTCCTTAGTGAGATATGGCTTAGGCTTTAATGGAGTATCATCTTCATCCGTACCTAGAACTATTTTTATAAAAGCTTCCACATCACAAACCTCCTTAATTGAGGTAGTTACCTTTAAGGCTAAGAACAAATCACACACTAAAGCTCCTACTCAAAAGAAAAGAAGCAAAGGCTCACTAGGTTCAAGAAGGAAACCTTAAAAGGCCAACCATGCCTTTTTTTATAAGAGACTTACACCTAAGAAAGCAGCCACTACACATGATTGTATTTATTGTTGTACCTCCTCTTATATTTCTAACAAGAAAGTTATAAGGCTAAAACCCCAAATAAAGTGGCAAGAGTCCTTTAAAACTAAGCAATGCCACTATTGCATGGAGTTTGGGCACATTAACATTCATTGTTTAATAAAGAAATCCCATTGGGATCCCTTAGAAACTAACCTCCAAGGAACCAAGGTTGTTTGGGTACCTAAAAGCCAAACTTGAATCTATATGCCATAGGTATGTCTTAAATCCTCAAGAAATGAAAATGTATAGCTCTTGGATAGTGGATGCTCAAGGCATATGACTGGAAACAAAAACCTCTTCACAAGTCTCAAACATATGGATGGAGGTAAGGTCACCTTTAGAAACAATGTTAAGGGTAAGGTAATTGGCATTGGTTCCATAGGACTAAATGGTATTTCAATCATTGATGTAATGTTTGTTGATGGTCTAAAGCACAACCTCTTATGTGTGAGTCAATTATGTGATAAGGGAAACAAAGTCACCTTTTACTCCAATGAATGTCTAGTGATCTCTTTATATGGTCAAGAAATATTTAAAGGAGAAAGAAATGGCAATACCTATATAATTGACTTACACAAGTTATCTAATGTTTCCTGTAGTTGTCTTGTGTCTATTAGTGAAGACTCTTGGCTATGGCATAGAAGACTTAGGTATGCAACGATGGACTTAATTCAAAGCCTTAGCAAAGATGAACTAGTATATGGGCTCCCAAAAGGTCAAATATTTGAAGGATAAAACTTGTGAACCATACATCATTCATGATCAAAAATTTTGATGCACCTCTAAACCTCTTCAGTTATTGCATCTAGACTTGTTTGGACCTAGTAGTGTTGCTAGTTTGGGTGGAAAACATTATGCATTTGTTATTGTTGATGAATACTCTAGGTTTACTTGGCTAATTTTCTTGGCTCATAGAAGTGATACTTTTGAAAACTTCAAGTACTTTGCCAAAAGAGTCTAAGATGAGAAAGGATATTGTATCTCTAAGATTAGAAGTGATCATGGCGAAGAATTTGAAAATGAGATTTTTGAAAATTATTGTTTAGAAAATGGTATTTCTCATGATTTTTCCACACCAAAAACTCCTCAACAAAATGGAGTAGTTGAAAGGAAAAATCGAACATTGGTAGAAATGGCTAGAACAATGCTTAATAAGTGTGGACTTCCAACCTACTTTTGGGCGGGAGCCACTAATACTGCATGTTATATTGTAAATCGAGTTTTCAAAAGGCCCATTTTGAATAAAACCTCTTATTAGCTTTGGAATAGAAGAAAACCCAAGATCTCATATCTTAAAGTATTTGGTTGCAAATACTTCATATTAAATACCAAGGATAACCTTCAAAAATTTGCCTCAAAATAGAATGAGGGCATATTTCTTAGTTACTCCACCTCTAGCAAAGCATATAAAGTCTTTAATAAAAGAACATTGATTATAGAAGAGTCTATGCATGTTAATTTTGATGAATCCTATAGACTTGATCTTGGGAAAGGAATTCCTTTGAATGATGTTATAGGTTCCATGAATAATCTCAATCTTTATCAAGTAGAATAAGAGATATCCACAAAGAAGAATGACCTTGGTAAGGAACAACTTCAAGTGGAGAAGCAATCCCAAGCTCAAGAGCAAGAGACCAATGAGCTACTAAGGGAATGGAGATATGCAAGAAACCACCTAAAGGAGCAAATCATTGGTGACCCTTCAAAAGATGTAAGTACTCATTCAAATTTTCTTTGTTCTAATCTTACGTGTGTATCTCAAATTGAACCAAAGTCAAATGGTGAAGCTTTGAATGATGAGAGATGGGTGATTACTATGCACAATGAACTCAATCAATTTGAGAGGAATGAGGTTTGGACCTTGGTTCCAAGACCTAGTGACTACCCAATTATTGGTAGTAAGTGGTGTTATCAGTGGTGTGTATGCCCTAGTGCATTCACTACTTTTATATATTAGTTATTATACCAAAATGGACATATGTATATTTCACATTCATAATAAATAAATATTCAACTTGTTGATTATATTATGAATGCAGTAGTTAAATATACTATGAAATATATGGCCCTTTGATTATCTATAGAGAATTTATTATCAAGTTGTTGATAATAATGAGATAAATATATCTGGTAAAACATAACCTTAAAAATGTTCATAACCGGTATAGGACAATGAATTGGGCATTCATTGAACCTCTAGGTTATCACATGGTTTATTTTGAGGAGGAATCTCATTCTCCATGATATAATGATATCTAAATAAACTAATGAGTTGTTAAAGAGTTAAAGGTACTGAACAATGACGCCTGATAATAACTACACAGATAGTGCTAGATGTCAACAGTTATTATCTTGGTCATAATACATAGATCTTATATAACTCGAGGTCCTTTGACTTGAGGTGTCAAGACTATCCTTTCATGGGTAGCTGTGGATGTGCTCTTGTCTTATACTAGGCTATCCGCGCTTGGTAATCTGGCTCGTAGTTACCACAGTTAGTCATATAGTGAGATATGAGATTACCAATAGTAGGACTCGTTACCCTATAGCACCAGGGCAAGATCCTAATGGAGTTCATAGTTTGGTTCTGATAAAATAAATTTCTGGCTAGGAGAAATATGACTTATTCAATATAAGATTGAATTGTTAATTAGATTAATAATAATAAGTCTTATTTTAATTAGAAAACTCATTAGTATATTGACTAATAGGGTTTGATATGCTGTGACCCTAATCAATATCGGGATCATAATGACAGTACTTAATATGACGATTTAGAGGTCAAAATAATATTTGTGATTTTATCGGTAATTAAAAGGAGAATTTTGGAATGATACTTAATGTATCTGCGTATACGAGGAATTCATAAATTGTGTCCGTATTATATTTCCGTTTCGATAAAATTATTGACCTTATAAGTCACACCCAAAATATATTAATTAAATTAGAAATGATTACTTATATTTTTGAGTTAAAATTAATGTTGATTAATTTTAACTATTTCTCCTATTTATAATTTTAATGAAAGTGTTAATTAAAATTATAATAATTTAATTAAGTTGTTAATTAAATTAATTATAGTGGTATATTAAAGTAATTGCCACATATAATAGAAGAGAATATTAATTCTATGATTAATGGTGGTAGCTAGAAAAAAAGCTATACAATTATTGCACCATCATTGCATCATAAATCAAAATTAAAAAAAAGTCAAAAAAATTTTTTCTTCTGGCTGCGACCTTATTTAATAAGGTTGAATTGTTTGTGTTGGCCCTTTTTGGCCATTTTTCTGATTCTCTTCTTAATCTTCCTCTAATCCTTCTTCTTCTTTAATCAAGAATTTTCTACTTCTACTTCTTTAAGTTTTCTCTTGAGTAAAAATCATTTTTGTTCTAAAAAAATTTCTTTCTCTCATATAGTATGAGCATTAAAAGAAAATATTGAGAAAAAATTCATAAAGTGTTAGTAGCTTATAAATTTGCTAGAATGAGAAATTTGTGATCATACATCTGAACTAACAAAGGAGTTTTATCAATACAACTAAAACTTTTGGCCTTTTTGCTTGGTTTGTACCTTGGTGAACTCGGTAATAAAAGGTTTGTTTTAATCCTTTTATTTTCCATTTTGTTCTTAAAAATCATGGGATGATCTTGGCAAAATGGATATTATCCATAAATGTTACAAAATATGTTTTGCTAAAAGTTATGGATAAATGCTCAATGTTAATATAAAAAGTGTGTTTTCATGTCATGCAATATTTGATTGCATATTTCGGTAAAATTAAAAATTTTTGAAATTTATAATTTTGATTGAGACATAGAGCTTCCCTTAATCAAAATACAGTTTCCACTGCTAGCAAATGGTATCAGAGCCATCTCATATTTTTTTGAGCAAAATGACTCTTTTATGCTAGTAGGCTCGATTTAGTTATGGATAATTTTCTTGTTGTTCTTTTAGATTTGATCTATATATTATGTTGCATGTAATATTACATGATATATCTCCTATTTTTGTTTTGGATTTTTCAAAGGTATTATGGGTTTTATTATTTTTATAAATTGGTTTGTAATATTAATAGATCCATAATTAATTTTATCATTATATTGAAGTCCTTGGTATGCCAAGAGAATATAATGTAAAAATTTTCTTTTAGAACATGGAGGCCCGAAATTTTAAGGAGGATGAGCAATAAGAAAGATCTATCAAAATGGAGATTAATTTGTATTTTCCATTTTAGGATGGGAATTTTTCTAGCAATTGCAATAGATTGTAAATTGTATGATTAATTTCTATTATTGCATGTAGTATGATTATATGTGGTAAATGATTAAATATGTGAGCCTTAAATATTAATTTTGGATTAAAAAATAAATATATATATATATATAATAATTTAAATGAGATTTTTATTATATATATATATATTTATTTATTTATGTGGTTTAATTTAAATGAGATTTAAATTATATATATAAATTTTTATACGGTTGATTTTTTCAAGTTTTTAAAAAAAATTCAACTTTTTGTATAAAATTTATTTTATGGTTTTGATGAGCATAAAAGTATGCTCACAAAATATATAAGGATATATTTACTCCAAAATTAATTAAATTTAAATATTATATAATATAATTATATCACATTTGTTTATGAAACATAAAGTGCATGCTAAAGAGGGATAATATGCATTTTATTCAATCAAATATCATATGTATATTTTTAGATCCATAACTATCCGAGGATAGATGTAATCACTTTTTATGATCATATGAGATATGACATAAAAAGACTAATGTATAAATATTAACTTTAAAATTAAATTATGTGATAATTCAAAGATAAATTTACAGTTTTGTGGATGCTGGTAAATTTTTAATCCGATTAATGTGCAAAGTGTGACCTTTTAAAATTAAAATAAAAGACCAAGTAATCTTCCCAAAGATAATGAATCCAATAAAGATGTAAGATGTCTACATTTAGGCTGTCCATGAGAGCATTAATATGCAAGTTGTATGTTAATGATAAGGTCAAATAATGTATTTGACTTGTAAAATTGATGGACATCTAGTGTTGCAAGAATGACATTTTGTGAAACTGAGTGGCACTGGATTGGATCCATTTATTTTACTGATCTCGTGGGTAGGATTCATCTAATATGTTAGCCCAATAATGCCATTTTGTGAAGCTGAGGGTTATTGTATTAGGAGCCAGTTAAAAAGGAAATAAATTGGGTTTACAATTGTTGTATTTGGCAAAGAGTTGTCATCTCATTAATATGTTAATATTCCAACAATGCCACTATGAGAAGCTGAGGAATATTAATTAGAGTATTATTGAGACTCAACTTACTAGAAGTTCACCCCAAAGGAACTTCCGTTTCCTACGAGGGAAGTGTAGGATGTGCCAAATTAGTAGGAGAAACTATTATGATTATGTGTCCAAATCATTTTGGTTAAATTGGTTTGGCCATTAATGTATAATTAAACTGATACATTTTATACTTTCTGCGGTTATTTTTCTCTAATAATATGGCTACACCATCACCACTTCAATCACTTTTACACCGTAATAGGCTCACCGGGCCTAATTATGTGGACTGGTTAAAGAACCTTAAGCTGGTACTTATCCAGCAACACTTGTGGGATGTTACTAGTAAGCCAAAACCTGCAGTGCCTGCCGCTAATGCAAGTGAGGCTGAAAAACAATATCACACAGATTGGGTTGATATGAATACCTAAGCAAAGTGGTATATACTTGCTTCTATGGAAAATAAGCTACAAGAGCAATATGAAAATATAGAAGCTTGTGATGATATTTTGGAATTAGTTAAGGAAAGTTATGGCGAGGCTAGTAGGACTACCCGCTTTAACTATTCCAATAGACTATTCCGAATGAAAATGAAGGAAGGCCAAAATGTTGGTGAACATGTTGGTGAGATGATAAGGCTTATTTATTGTCTTGAAGATTTCAATTTCTTCATGGATGCAGAGCTTAAAACATACCGTATCTTGGCATCACTTCCACGTTCTTATGAAAGTTTTATTTCTAACTTCCATTTGAACAAAGTGGAATGCACTTTGCAAGAGCTGCAACAAAATTTGGTTTATCACCAAAATACTGTGATAAATCCCCAAAAGAAAGAGGTAGAAGTATTAGTGGCAGCTTCTTCTTCTTATTTAAAGAAAAGGAAGAAAAAGACCACTATGGGAAAGAGTTCCACTCCCTATTCTTTGTATTCCAAAAAGGGTAAAGGGAAGGTAAAAGGCTAGCTTAAGTCAACGGTTGACAAAGGAACCTGTTTCCATTGTCAAAAGGATGGTCAATGGAAGAGAAATTGCCTAGTTTATTTAAATAGTTTAGAGAAGACCAGAGGCAAAGGGATTGTAGGTCCTTCAGGTATTTCTCATCCTTTGAATTTAAATGTTGATTTAAATTATGATCATTCTTTTAACTCATCATATGCTTAGGTCTTAGACACTGGATGTAACACCTTATACCTGTGGCTATCACTTATACTTATATCATATTATCACGTATTTCATAGAATAAGATATAGTCCTATTTATAATGAGGGATAATTTTTTTTTTTTTGAATCATATAACATTTCACTTTGTTGCATTTAATAATTCAGCAAAGCACAACAGCTTGACTATTTACATAATATATATATCATCACTGTGTATTCACTATATTATACGTGTACAGACATATAGTCCAAAACACAAAAGACGTGTCCTTATACTTATGTGCAATGCAAGGAGTGAGATTGGTGAGGCTCGGCCGATATTCTTCTTTGCCTGAAAGATGATGCAATTTGATAAGTTGCAACTCAATGAGAATAATTATCAAATGCTTTCTAAAGTACCAAGCCAATTGCAATTACAAGTAATAATTGTCATTCATATACATTTTTCATGTCAATCTATTTATTAATATCATATGAATATAAATAATATTAATTCATGTAAACATTTCATTTGCTTATGCTTATGTCATTTTCTTATTGTTGTGACCAGGCTAAACAGACACTGTCTCGGGTTTCCATGTGAACATTTGCATTTGCTAGCTAGCTTGATCATTTGTAACATTTGCACATTTGTTAGGCCATA
>CATIWF010129951.1:0-12030 GCA_949630135.1 Balakata baccata
ATCGAGAAGATATTGATCTCATGCCTCATAGCACGTGGACTGAAAAATAGCTCAGAATAGCTCGACTTCTTCCGGCCCAACTCATTCCAACTCAGCCGGCCCAGTCCAGCCCATTCCTCATCAATCATACTCGACTTCCACCAGAAAGCTTCGAGAATGAATTCCATTTTCCACCTGGCATTGATGATGACATCCCTTATCCGCACTCATCGCCAAATGCTCTTGAAGATATGAATATGTACTCTCCATAGTACATAGATGCCCCTTGTCGGCCATCTCAGATAAATAAGTGATTACACAGTGTGTACTACTTTTACTATTTGTGTCTTTGTATGTGTTAGTGCGCCTTCCTTTTTATCATGTTCCTGTATGCTTTTACTATTTAAGCATCTTTGATGTAAGCAATGACGCATGTGTCATTTGCTTTCAGTCTATATATACCTTCTCTTTCAGAATAAGAAGGCAGGATTTACACCACAGAGGATGTAAAACATATTAGCTTTGAATACTAAGTATGATGTTTGCTTAAACACCTCTTCTTCCCTTCTCTTTCTCTGTGTATATTTCCTGTTTACTGAGCGATCAAGTCTATCTGTTCTAAGTTGAAGTTTTAATTACTTAAAAGTTGTATAGCAGTGTTCATTCACGAAGTGTTCTCCTTGGCTCCTGAGTGTTGAGCTTGATGAACTTACAGTGAAGAAGGCACTGTGAAGCACCTGTTAGGGACGATAAAAAATAGTCGTCAGTGACATCTTTACTAATAGTGTACCAATTGATATTATGGAAGAAAATAAGGATCTAAAGTAAAAAACTATTGAATAATGTTAAAATATATGTAATTGGCCAAAATGAAAAGAGGCAATAAGGTTGAATTTGATTCACTTAATAAGTGTAAAGTTTGTGAGCCAATAGTTTGAACACTTGAAGGTGTGAAACCTGTGAGATACAAATGGATATTTGTGCGAAAATGAAATAAAAATAATGAAATTGTAAGATATAAAGTGAGACTTATGGATAAAGAATTCTCACAAAGGCATTATATTGATCATGAGCAAGCATATTTTATTGTGGATGCAACAATTTTTTGATGACTTACAAGTTTTGCAATACGTGAAAGACTTAATGTGCGTATTATGGATGTTATTATATATATGATGATTTTGATAGCGCTATACGCATGAAAATCCCTAAAGGATTTAGGATACATAAATTATAAAATTCAAAATTCGAGAAGGTTTATTTTATCAAGTTATAAAGATCATTATAGATAAATAAAGTATAATCATCTAAATAAATATTTATTAAAAAAATGATATAAAAATTATCATATTTGTCCATTGTTTAGATATTATTGGAGCTCAAGAAAATCGTGTGATGACAGTTGATTATTTGAAGTGTGAATTTGAAATGAAATATTTTAGAAAAATAAAATTTTGTCGTAGTCTACAAATTGGGAATTTAGCTGATGAGATATTAATGTTTACATAGGCATTTAGCTGATGAGATATTAATGTTTACATAGAAAAAGTCCTTAAAAGATCTTATATGGATAAAGCACATTCATTAAGTACATCAATGGTTATAAGATCACTTAATATGAAGAAGGATCTTGTTCGATCTTAAAAGGATGTAGAAGAAATTATTGGTCGTAAAGTATCATATTTTAATCAATTGTTGCATTACTATATCTAGCTAATACCACATGATTTGATATAACATTTTCGGTAAGTTTATTAGTAAGATATAGTTCTTCTCCGACATGAAGGCATTGGAATGAAATTAAACGTGTTTTTTTGTTATCTCCGAAGAACAATTGATTTGAGATTGTTTTATCAAATAAATCTACATCGAAACTAATTGGTTATACTGATATATAATTTTTATATGATCCACATAAAGCTTGATCTTAAATAAGTTATGTTAATATGAGTGGTGAGATTGTTATTTCTTGACGATCAACAAAACAAATTTTGACTGCCACTTTTTTAAATGGTACAATACATTCGAGAAACATGTGTTTTGTTTGTCAGCAAAGGAACATCTATTAGGTCATATAAAGATAACATGCATAACACAACTAAAAGGAGGTTACATAAAAAAAGAATGAACAAAATACATTTCTCCCAAGTTCTTCTCCATGCATGATCTTGATAGAAGTGGACAAGTTGATGTTCAACAAGTACGATCAAATGATAATCTAGCAGATTTAATCACAAAAGTTTAGCCTACCACAATATTTGAAATTTGGTGCAGAGCATTGGAATGTGTGGCTTAGAGACTTAAAGTGATGTTTTTATGAGGGAAAGAAAATACACATTGTACTCTTTTCCTTAACTAAAGTTTTGTTCTACTGGTTTTCCTAGCAAGGTTTTTAACGAGTCAACTTCATATGCATATTACACAAGAAATGTATTTTTTTTCCTTCACTAGTTTTTTTTCTCACATGATTTTTTCTAGTAAGATTTTAACGAGATATGTTCTTGTTAATAGACATCCAAATGAGAGTGTTATGAATCATATTACAATGACTTTTGGATGTCCATGATTCTCACATTGAATTACATAACCTCCCATTTCATAATATTATAGATTAATTATATAGTTTAATTGTGATTTATTCTCATAATTAAATCTTGTAACTTATGTATTTCGGAACTTACATGTAAGCCTATAAATAGAGGCTTATTTAGAACAAATGATAAGAGAAAATATTCTCTCTATTCTTCTTCATACTTTCTTACTCTCTTATTCATAAATAATAAGGTTTTAACAAGGTATGTTTTTATTAATGGACATCAAATGAAGAGTGTTATGAATAATATTACAATAACTTTTGGATGTCCATAATTCTCACATTGAATTACATAACCTCTTATTTCATACTTTTATAGCTTAATTATATAGTTTAATTATGATTTATTCTTACAGTTAAATCTTACAACTTATATCTTTTGAAACCTATATGTAAGCCTATAAGTAGAGGTAGGGGTGTCAAAATGGGTCATGATGCATAAACCCAACATGCGAAATACATAAAATTAACAAGTTAGTATTGAAGTTATATATCCTACACAACTCAAATTGTGTTGTGTCATGGATTGACATGCAAACCCATTTAATTTTTTTGGTGTCATGTCGTGTCAACCCGACCCGTTTATAACACCTGTAAATTTATTGAAATATCAAGGTCAATAGTATCATTTTACAAAAAATGATATTTAAATATCATTTTCGTGTCATGTCAGTCGTGTTAAATAACCCAAAAAGACATTATCATATTGTATCGTGTCAAATAACCCAAAAAGCATAATCGCGTCGTGTCATATCGTATCAAATAACCCAAAAAAATATAATTGTGTTGTGTTCGTATCAAATTTTATAACCCAAATACAATCTAAAAGTTAAATGTGTTATATTTGTCATGTTCATATGACCTGTTTAATATTTATGCAGTGTTCGTATCTACCCAATTAATAAATGGGTCGTATTCGTGTTGACCCTAATCATTACCCGAGTTGGTCAATACGAACACGACTCGTCAACCTGTTTTGACACCCTTAAGTAGTGGCTTATTTAGAACAAATGATAAGAGAAAATATTTTCTCTCTATTATTCTACATACTTTCTTACTCTCTTCTTCATAAATAGCAAGGTTTTAATGAGACATGTTTTTGTTAATGAATATCCAAGAGAGAGTGTTATGAATAATATTACAATGACTTTCGAATGTCCATAATTCTCATAGTGAATTACATAACCACCCATTCCATAATTTTATAGCTTAATTATATAGTTTAATTATGATTTATTCTTACAGTTAAATCTTGTAACTTATATCTTTTAGAATCTACATGTAAGCCTATAAGTAAAGATAGAGGTGTCACAATGGGTCATGATACGTAAATCCGACACGCGAAATACGTAAAATTAGCAGGTTAGTGTTGAGATTATATATTCCATACGGCTCAAATCGTGTTATATCACGAATTGACACGCAAAACCGTTTAATTTTTTTGGTATCGTGTCAACCCAACCCATTTATAACACATATAATTTTACTGAAATATCAAGGTTAACAGTATCATTTTACAAAAAATAATATTTAAATATTATTTTCGTATCGTGTTAGTCGTGTTAAATGACCCAAAAAGACATAATTGTATTGTGTCGTGTCAAATAACCCAAAAAGCATAATAATGACGTGTCATATAATGTCAAATAACCCAAAAAAGCATAATTGTGTCGTGTTCATATCAAATTTTATGACCCAAATATAATCCAAAAGTTAAATGTGTTACATTTATCGTATTCATGTGACTCGTTTAATATTTGTACCGTATCAAATTTTATGACCCAAATATAATCCGAAAGTTAAATGTGTTACATTTATCGTATTCATGTGACTCGTTTAATATTTGTACCGTGTTCGGATCTGCTCGATTAATAAATAGGTCATGTTTGTGTTGACCCTAATTATGTCGCTCGAGCTGGTCAATACGAACACGACTCGTCAATCCGTTTTAACACCCTTAAGTAGAGGCTTATTTAGAACAAATGATAAGAGAAAATATTTTATCTCTATTATTCTGCATACTTTCTTACTTTCTTTTTCATAAATAGTAAAATTTTAACGAGACATATTAATATTAATGAACATCCAAAAGAGAGTGCTATGAATAATATTACAATGACTTTTGAATGTCCATAATTCTCACCTTGAATTACATAATCTCCTATTCCATAATTTTATGACTTAATTATATAGTTTAATTGTGATTTATTCTCATAATTAAATATTGTAACTTATGTATTTCGGAACCTACATGTAAGCCTATAAATAGAGGCTTATTTAGAACAAATGATAAGAGAAAATATTCTCTCTCTATTCTTCTTCATACTTTCTTACTCTTTTCTTTATAAATAATTTTATTTGTCTAATTTTATAAAAAATATATAAATATATATATCCAAAAGTCTGAATTTTTGAAGCGAATGCATTTAATTTAATTAGATGAATTGGGTTTTGGTTTGGAGATCATGACATCAATGCCTCTAATAATTAATGTAGAGAAGTGATCTGATCATTTCTCTTCCTTTATGCTTTATTACCAAAATCTTTTATGTATGTAGTCAAATTGGGAGTGGGACTAAATCTGTAAAGCATAATTATTTGGATGGAGCCTTGCTTTTAGGCTGTGTTGTTCTCATTTCTTTATGGGCTTAGCCCTTTTATGGAATAAATAAAATTTCTATTTAAGAAAAATAAAATTATTTTTATCTCTTATTCACACTATTTAAAATTGAACCTCATTTCTTGTGAATAAATTTTAATTATATCCACACACAAAAGAAAGTGAATTCTGCAAAAGGAAAAAGAAACATGAGATAAATTTTATTATGTATATAAAACCATATGTATAATTATGAAAGGAAAAAAACGTAAAAGACAATGTATATGAATACACATTTAGAGAAATAAAATAATAAACAGTTGTAACAAATACTTTTTTGTAATATTTATGAGTTGATCATAAGTTTATATGACTTTCCATCATATTTTTCATTCTTTTTTTTTTTTTTTTGTCTTTTGTTGACATTATAACTCAACTATAGAATTATGATTTTTACTATTGCCTTTACTTTATTTTAATTATAATTTGAATTGTTTTATTACATAAAAATATTATTATATTTGAGAATATTTTGAACATAATTATATATTAACTTAAATTAATATTAGTTTTTTAAACATATTATTATGCATAGAACATGTCTAATTAATGCGAATACTTTTATTTTTTACTAAATATTAAATAACTTAAATATTATATTTTGAGAAGAATAAACAATTTTAACTTTTTATAAACCTTTTTTTTTTTTATCGAATAAAAAAATTTTAATTTAGCTTCAAAACAGAATACAATACAAGTTAGCTAGCAGCGAAGTTTTGCCAGCTCTTGAGAATAAAAAAATTCCTGTCAGTAATGGCTATACATGAATTCAAACAAAATAGCTTCTCTAATCCTATATAGTATATACAGTTTCCTTCACACAAGGATTTTGTTGCTAAAATAACACCTCATTACAAGCTCTCCAAATCTAATACACAACAACACTGAAAGCTAGTCTACGGATTCTAGTAAGAAGAGTCTTCCCCGAGGCTTTTCTAGTTAATCAACTGACCTCACGTCTCCAAACGAGGAAAGGTCTACCAATACCACAGGCAGATAAAACCAATCTCCAAACTTGCCTAGAAAAGGCACAACCAAAGAAATGGTGGCCAATGGATTCTATCTCAACATTACACAGCACACAAATATTAGAATCGCAACAGTGCCATCTAAAGAGCTTATCTCTGGTGAGAAGCCTACCTTTCAAAGCAAGCCATGTAATAAAAGCAAACCTGGGGATCTGTTGAGGAAACCACAAAAGCTTATACCAAACAACAGGCTGCCCAGCAGGTAAGAGAGTTTTATAGATTCTGGCAACAGAAAAGGAACTAGACCTTTCCAATCTCCAAGTAATAGTCTTCACAAGTGCTCACAAACAAGGAAAATGAGTCAAGATATAATTTCATATGACTACAATATACATATCCAAAAGCTGTGGGAGTCTCCAAGAGCCATCCTTGAAAACCTCACTCACCATAGCATTTCTATCAATCCCTGCATCTTTAAAGTCACATTAGGGAACCGATCCAATAAAGATTTGCCCTGAGCCCACGGATTTGACTAGAAATGGAACCTATTACCATTACCCAGAGAATACACAAAGAAATCCTTATCTAAAGGATGTAACTTCAATAAACATCTCTAACTCCAACTGCTATCATAGGGTTTAAAGATACCCCAGAAGCTCAACCTCTTAAGTTTATTAATAGAAACCCATGTAGCCTAAAGATTTGTTTTATTAGTTATCAATTCCCTTACATGTTTAGTTACATCAGCTTGATTCCAACACTGAAGATTTTTTACATTTAGGCCACCAGATAATCCCAGGCAACAAGGCCTATTTTCCTACCATTCCCTGAACCTTGCCAAAGGAAATCCCTGCAAATGGCTTCAACACCTCTAATGACAGCCTTAGGGAGGATAAACATACTGCACCAGTAAGTTGTCATACTAAGAAGGACAACATTAATTAATTGAAGTCTACCTGCATAGGATAAACATCAACCAGACCAAGACTCCAGTCTAGATGTAATCCTCCTAATCAAGATATCGCAGTCATACTTAGATAGTCTAGTAGAAATTAGAGGAAGACCGAGATATTTGACTGGGAGTTATCCCTCTTTAAATTTCAGAATTTGAAGAATCTCTGACCTAACATTGAAATCCACCCCATCAAAAAATATAGAACTCTTTGCTGAATTTGGCCTAAGCCCAAAAACAAGAGTAAGGTGAGATAGGCCATCATGGATCAATTTGATATAATGAACATCTCCATAGCAAAACACAAAAAGGTCATTAGCAAAACAAAGATGAGTAAGTTTCATTTCTTTGCAGCCCTTATGGTAATTGAAACCAGATTTAGACAATTTTCTGCATGGTTCTAGAGAAATATTCCATTGCAAGAACAAAGAGCAGAGCTGAGATAGGGTCTCCCTGTTTTAAGCGTTTCTTCCCAGGGAAATAACCTTCAACACTACCATTAATAATGGTAGAAAACATACTAGACTAAATACCAGCCATAATCCAAGCCACAAATCTACTAGGAAAATGGACCCCAAACGAAACTTCCTCAATAAAATCCCGGCTCAAAGAAGCATAAGATTTCTGGATAACAATTTTCAAAGCACAGCTGTGTAGGTCCCAAAATAGCTCAAGTGGGAGTGAATTGAGGTTTTAAAGAATTTATTACTTTTGCAAATTGACCCACGTTTTCTAGGTAAGCTAGAAGTATTCTAATAGAAACAGAATAGACTACCAAAATAAAGAATGAAACTTTTGTTTACCAAAACGAATTTTAAAATCAAATAAGATACTCAACCTCTATCAGTCTTTTGATTTGATAAACAAACACTTTTAGTAAAAGGTAAAGACTCAAATTTATCTTTAAATCAAAACCAAAGTGTATTTCAAATTCTTTTCAACTAAAATCATATTTGAAGAATTTAAAACAACTATTTTGTAGCAATATAACACAGAGATAGAGTGAAGAAGCTTGACACAAATGATTTATAGTAGTTCGGTTTTTCTTAGCCTACATCTACTCCTCAAGATTCAACCTTGAGAGTTTCTCTCCACTAATAACTATTTTCAAGGGCAAGAGTTAAGCCAATTACAATCTTATATAGAATTAAACCTAAGTTCTCTCCCACAACCTCACATTTTTACAAAGTAAAACTTGACAAACGCTTGATTTGCTTGAAACCCTAGGTGCTAACCAACCCAAAACAAGTTTTATAGCTCTACTTGAAAACTTACAGCTCAAATACACTTCAATCAAGAGAATGTCAAATGTGAAGCTCAAGTGGAAGGAAAAGCTTTTAGGAAGATGAAGAACGAATTTCTTATATTAATCTTATGTTTTCCAACACCCAAAACATCTTTCCAACATGTATTTATAGTTTTAGAACAAAAAACTAGTCAGTAAAGACAAGAGATCACTTTTACAAAAAATAGCCATTACTTTTGTCTTGTAGCAAAAAGCTGTCACGATTAACATACTGTTAGAATATTAGGTTTCTAACTGTTGAAAAGAACATTTTAATATAATACTTTTCTAACATTTTTGAGCTTTACTTTTGACACATACCACAATGACTTTACAATTTGATCCTAAGGTACCATGTTACTGTACAAATGATTCTCTTCTTGATTAATATTTGTCTTCAAATCACATTGCAACTTTGAACCTAAAACTGAAACAATAAAGTGTCAAATTCTAATATCATGATTTTATAATTATCAAAATTTGGGATTTAATTTAATGTAGCCTTTGAGCCAACATTCTCCCCTTTTTTGATGATGACAACCTTGATTTCAATGCTTAGAATTTGTTCAAAGTTAGCTCATAAAACAATCTCTCCCTCAATTCATGCATGGGGGTTTAAGACAAATTCAACAAATATAATTGTCATTTAATTCATTAGAATCCAAATTCTATCAAAATACTACTTATAAATCAAGAAGCATTATGTTAGAATTCAGCTCTATCCATGCATTATCAATTAATTTATCACAATTAACAATTCTCAAATAATTGCAAATCATAAAACCTGTTTTAGCACAATAATCTCATGGCCAAAATAAACATACTTTCCATCAATCAAGAACATATCTCTCCCCCATATTTAATAATCACAACTCAAAATATTTCTCCTCCTTTTTGTCGTATATCAACATATATCATGGTCACAATTCACATATTTCTCCCTCTTTTTGTCATCAATCATAAAGGGGTTTGCAATCACATATATTTCAAATAAGTTTATATGCACAATCAAATCATAAATTCAAATCTCAACCATTTTCACTAAAAAAAATTAGTCATTCAACATAAAAATTTCAAAATAAAATCAGTTATCAACATATCTAGCATAAGAATTTTAACCTCTAAATATCACCATGTTCAAACATAAAAGAACTCAACTATTTTAATTTTCAAACATTGCAACATACGAATTCAATCTCTCATCAAATCACAAACTTAAACATATTTCGTCTCAAGCATGTCATATTCCAATTATCATAATACAACTACAAGATTAAGCCTCACATAACTCAACAATCTAAAACTTCAAGAAATTTAACCACAATTAACAGCATAAACTTATTTTAAACAAATCATCATCCAAAAAATTTAACAATTCCTATCTTACCATAATTCTCAAACATTACCATCATCAAGCATTTCAATCAAACAAGCTCAATATCGATATCAATATACTTATATATATCAATATCATTCAAAAATTAAATTGTTCAACTATATCCAAAATATATAGAACTTCAACCTATCAATTTTAACATGTTACAAGCTTAAATATGCTCAATCATATCACTTTTCAACCTTCTATATCTAGGTCCATCAAGCAAATTCATCAAATGTCAATCACAATTCAAATATTTAAATTTAATTCAGATTCATTTTCCCTAGTTGTAAAAGTTAAACATAGCTGGGAATTTCAATAAATTTTAAATAAAATCTCAACAATCGGCTCAAACATTTTCCTTGTTTACATCTTTTAAAAATAGTCCCAAATCTATTTCACAAAAATTTACACAAGCATCTCACAAGTTTAAGCATTCAAAACAATAGTTCCAATCGATCATAAATATTATCAGCATTATCAAAATATTTCAACAGTATGTTCACTTAATCTGTCTATTCAAATAATCTGTCCCATAATCAAATTATAATTTTTCAATTTTCACTCAAATCCATAATCATAATCTAGAGTCCAAGAATCATCTCCCTCTTAAAAAAAATCACAATATCAAAGAATGCTTCAATAGCAAACTGGAATACTTAATCTTATAAACCAGCAACTAATCTCTATTTGGTAACAATTTATATAAAACACAGATTTGAAAACCACACTGCTAAATCAGATAAAATTACTGCTAGTTCAAGATATTTACCCATCACATTTATTTCTACTATGAATAGAAGTTTCGGCCTAGAACAGAGTATGCATTTTCTTCACTCCCATCACATCCTTAGCAAGTATTCATCTCTATAATTAAGATTAATTCCTTTTGTTCTCATACACACCCATTCAACAAAAATTCTCTAATCAAAACATGATAAATATTTTCCTAAAATTTCATGTAGTAATTTCAATTTAATTTTTTTTTTTATAATATCTTTAAAATATTTCCAATCACCATATTGTATAACTCTTGAATTAGGGAGAATTGAAATTACCTGGTCCTTATCTGAGTTGGCATCATAATCTTCTTGTAATTTCACACTACCCAAGATTGACCCATCATGATTTTAACCTTCATTTACTAATTACTAGCATCTGAGCTTTGTTCAATCTTCAAGCCATCCAATTTTTGCAAAGGATCAGCACTATAGTGAGTTTTTCACGGAGAATCAAAGCTGCCTGTATAGGATGACATATCTGGTGCTGCCGGAGTTGTGTCGTCTGAAGAGAGAACGAAATCAGGTGGCTTCACCTGACTGAGCGGAGCTGGTGACTTCCGCGCTTTCGTCCCCGCCATAAATTTTAGGCTTTGGTGTGTATATTGATTTCAGCAATCAAGATGAAAAATGGGTTTCGATAATTATGGGCGTCTTTTTAGGTACCTGAGTAGAGGTGCAGATGAGAGAAAACCACTGACATATTTTACATTTTGAGACAATTAAAAAATCTTTACATTTTCTCTTACTAAAGAAAATGAATTTTCTTTTTTTTACTTTTTCAAACTGGAAAATTCTGACACAATTTTTAAAGTTTTGAAAGACCTTATTAAAAAGCATCACCATTTCAGACTGGAATTTAAATTCACCATAAATTTAATCTTTAAATAAGATGAACAAATGTTTAAAAAAGAAACGTACTAGATGGTGTTGCAGGAAGAATAACACAGAGGAGACAGACAAGGATATATGAATAATAAAGCTTCAATTGCATAATGTGTTGTGTTTTTTATATATTTTTTATATTGATATTCGTCATGTACCAAAACGAAATATTTTAGATATTTTTATAAATTATTAAAAAATTAGAAATATATTTTTTATTTTGAAAAATTTAAAATTTATACGTGACACTAATCATTATCCAATATATTTTATTGTATATCATTTTTATATTATATAACAATAGTTGCTCACGTTTTTTCTACGTATCCTTATCATATATTTTTTTAAAAAAATTTTAATATTTATATCAATATCCGTATCTATATACATATTTGTGATCCTATTATTTAGATTAGGATAACTCAATTACAAAATTGCTTCCATTTTTAACATTTTACTTTTTACCGTAAAGAATAAAATTTTGAAATACAACAGCCATTTTAGGATTTAAGAAACTTGCATTTCCCAAGAATTCAATTTCTACCGATATTA
>CATIWF010129973.1:0-39713 GCA_949630135.1 Balakata baccata
TAATAATAATAATAATAATAATAATAATAATAATAATAATAATAATAATAATAATAATAATAATAATAATAATAATAATAATAATATAGTTGTGTATATATGTTTGCTATATATTGTGTATATATGGGTTATATTTATCAACACATATAATTAACATATAACCTACAAATAATTAAGTTATAATAGATGATGCAGTTTGAATTTATTTCTACAAAAAATATTATATATTAGTTATATGTAACTTATATGTACAAGAGTGAAAAAATTATTTCCGATTAATCCTCAAATGATGTTTCCTGGAGCTCAAACTATTCAGTCCAAGATTTTTTTGACTCTATAAGTCCATTCTCGGTGTTAGATTTAAGAAAGGAGACCGGAAAATAGGAGAAACAGAGAGGGCAGCCTCACACCCGATTTTTTTTTTCAATTAACCCTCAAACGGTAGTTTTCAAAGTTCAAACTATTTATTCCAAAGTTTTTCAACCATTTGAATCCATTTTCAATATTAAAATTGCAAAAGGAATCCATAAAATAGGAGAAATGGAAGAGTAACCCTAACGTGCAATTTTTTCCTCGTCGATCTCATAAATATGATTTGATTTTGGAAAAACTAAAGTCACCGGAGTGATAAGGGGATAAAAAATTAGTTGTGGTTTAAATTTCATGATGATCAAAGATCATTTAGGTGGTGGACGGAGTTGGTAGTAGTGTAGGAAGAAAAAGAAAAAAGAAAAGAAAAATAAGAGAAGAAAAATAAGAAAAAATTAGAAAAAAAGTCGAGAGATTGATAAAAAAAATTCTCGGTCATTTCATGTTTTTGAAAATAAAACTTATGCAAGATAAAATTTTAAATTCTTATGTGGAATTGAGGATTTGTGTCCAAATTTCTTGTTTCTAATTATTTAGAGTTGAGCGAACTTGTCCAATCAATTTTTAGTCTGTTTTTTTTTAATATTTTTTTTAGGGCTGCGAAAAAATGTCAAAAATTAATGGATAAATTAAAACATCGACTCAATAAATAAATAAATTAGTTAATTGGTTTTATAGAAAATTACTATTTACTCAATATAATTTGATATAATACATTAATACCTTTTGAAATTTAAAAATGATACGATTTGTCTCATATATTTTATCTTCGTTAAATTATGTAATCATTCTATTAAATTTTAATGTATTTACCGTTAGTTGGAAATAATATTCTCTTTTACTTAATAAAATACTAATACAATATGTCAAATTTCAGAAAGATATTAATACAATAAATCAAACTTGCAGGAGATACTAGTATAATAGGTCAAATTTCAGACATAAATAGCAATTTTATGTTTATCGTTTACCACAATTTAATATTTTTTTAACAAAAAAATTTAACGAAATAACGTATTAATATATTATAATAAAATAAATGAGATAAATTTTATAATTTTTAAATATCAAAAGAATATTAATGGATTATGTCTTTGAGTTCACACTTTTTCAACATTTGTGGGTGGCTTGTAATTTGCAATCTAACCCGCAAGAAACTCATGGACCGAACATGTTTAGAGCATGTGTCCTATTAAGTTTCTCTCAAATAGTCTCAAGTTTGTGGCTCAGTAGGAAAAAAAAAAATACTTGACGATTGGTTGCAAGGGAGAATGGCATATGCAAAAGGTTGTTCTATCGTTAAAGCAGATATCAACAAGGAAATTTTTTAAAAATGTAAAAAAACTTTATAAAATATTATAACATTACTTCCATTTAAAGTTTTTTTTTTTAAATCTATCAAAAGTTCATAAAAAATATTATAAGAGTATCTAAATTCAAAAAATCAACTTAAAGTATACCAAAAAGTTCAAATATGGTATATTTCCGGTATACATTTAGTATACCTTGGTTCATAGTTGAAATTATAGTCTTCTTTCTTCATGCTCAAAATTTCCTTAGGAATTGTATTCAGCTGCGAAAATCTGTGAGGAAAATCACTGTTAATTTCAAACTCCATCCGAGGATTTTCAGGGCAAGTTGCGGTGGTGTCCACAAAGCTTATGATAGTCTGACTAAAAGGCCTAAAAGAAAGGTTAAAAGAAGTTGTTCTTCGACTAATAATATAATATGTAAGAAAGTAATCGCTTAGTTGCTTTCCTTAATTCAGACACTGTGCATGGATAGCAACAAGTCTAGAATATATAGTTAATTTTCGATTTAGGTTTATTTCAATTTTAATTTTGATTCCGTTTCTGGAGTTTCAATCAATTGGTCCCTTAGATTGGAGAAAGGAAATTTGCTATCTTGTGTTGATATACATCTTTTACATGTCCCACTTACTAGATAATGTAATATATATATATATATATATATATATATATACATATTAGATTTTATTTTTAAGGTTGTAGGTTATGAATTACAACGAGTATTAATTGTATAAGTTATAATGAATATTGTAAACAAAATATAAATATAATAAATTCCTAAACAAATCTCACAGCAGTAAAATACGAGAGATATTAGGTTTAAATATAATAAATTAAAGGGAAAGTTCAAAAAATGTCTGTAGTTTCTGACTTTTGCAATTTTAAGTATGTGATATTTTTTTGTGTGCAAAATGAATATTGTGGTTTGTGTCGTTAGTAGCTTTAAATATATATCCTTAACGACGTTAAAAAAACTAGAGGAAAGTTTAAAAAATAGACATATGATTTCTGACTTTTGCAACTTTAAGTATGTAATATTTTTTGTATGCAACATGAGTACTGTGGTTTGTGTCGTTAACAATTTTAAATATATTTCTCTAATATTCAGAAGGATAAGAAGAAGAAGAGTAAAAATTTTAAAACAATTTGAGATGACTCTAATGATTAAAGTGATTAAGAATTAAGTGATGAAGTTGTTAACCTTTATTTTATGACACTTGAAGAACCTTCTACTAATAAGTTAACTCAAAAACTTGATCTTACTCTTAATGATAATGACATGATGCATGTTATTGAAAAATTTA
The DNA here is from genome assembly GCA_949630135.1 of Balakata baccata. Taxonomy (NCBI): domain Eukaryota; kingdom Viridiplantae; phylum Streptophyta; class Magnoliopsida; order Malpighiales; family Euphorbiaceae; genus Balakata; species Balakata baccata. Next base: position 2,984 of record CATIWF010129973.1, read on the forward strand.
TACATAAATATGAAAAATATTCTTCTATAATTAGTTTACCTAAAAAAGTAGTTAGAACTTTAGAATGAGAACTTAAAAAATCAAGAACCAAGAACTTCTAATAATGAATTAACTAAATCTTTAGATGAATGCAATTCTAATAAGAATAAAGTTTTAAATGATCATGTCAAATTTGTTGAGAAAAATGCATTGTTAGAAAATGAAGTTAGTAATCTCAAGAATTCTATTTCTAAATTCAACAAGGGGAAGAAAATTTTTGATATAATGATTGCTATTAATTTCATCCATTGTCAATCTAAAAATATGGAATTGACAATTTATCGCCTTATTTTTCATCACTTTAATTATTAGAGTTATCTCAAGTTACTTTGAATACTTTCATTTCTCCTTCTAAATGTTAGATGAATATACTTAAAATTATTAATGACACAAATCACAATATTCATTTTACATAAGAAAATACTATATACTTAAAGTTGCAAAAGTTGGAAACTACAAGCCTGTTTTTTTGACTTTTTTCCTAGATTTTTTAACATCGTTAAAAGTTACTTAAAGTTGTTAACAGTGCAAACTATAGTATCTATTTTATAAAAAAATATCACGTATTTAAAGTTGCAAAATTTGAAAACTATATATCTGTTTTTTGAACTTTTTCCTAAATTAAATATGAGAAGCTAATTTGACATGTCATCTTTCCAATCTTACATTAGAAAGAAATGGGAAAAGAAAAGATATTTAATTTATAAACTAACTAGTTGGGATAATCATTTAGACTGTATAGTTTGACTAAATGTAAATTGTTATAAGACAATTGGACATGAATTACTATAATTTGGGAGAGCCACACTGTGTGCAATATTATTGAGCAATGATGGGACAAACATTAGCAAGGATGTTGAGATCCATACGACGGTTAATTGTAACACATCTTTATACAAATCACATATGAGCAAAACATGAGGGAGAAATTGTATATTAACTATAAAAGATAAAATTTGAATGAGAAACTACCTTTTAACATGTTAGCTTTTCAGTCCCATCTTAGAATGAAATGAGAAAAAAAATAGAGGTTTATAAATAATATAATTGATGTGGCATTACTTTGTAAGTGAGTTTGATTTTATGGATTCATAAGGTGGCTGGTTGATTACTCTTCCTTTAGTCTCTTGAATATTTTTAAATATATAATGTATATATCTTTATATGATGTCTACACAAGACTTTAGTCACAAAAATTTATCCAAAATTCTCTACAACTATAGTCAGAAAAGCTATATCCATATTAAAAAAAAATGAATATACTTTTGTTAATTATATGATTTGAATTAATGAATTTATAACTTTTTGTTACAAATTTTATAAGAGGGTATTTAAGATTATTATTAAATGTACCAAAAGTAGATTTTGAATTTTTTTAATTTAATTAACTAATTTTTAAAATTTCTTATAAATTGATTTTTTCAAATTTACTTTTGGAAAAAATATTTTTACTTGTTTCTAGTTAAAATTAGTTCTTAAAACTTTAAAAAAATTTCTATAAAAAAAATTAAAAATACCAATTTTTTTCAAAAAGTGTTTTTTCCAAACTGTAAATTAGAGAATGACAGTAGAAACTTACCTCTAGAACCGAATCTGTGTGTCTTCAATGCTTCAGAAATGCCGATTACTAGAATTCAAAGTAAAATTCACAGTGCAAATACCTCTTGTGATCCTCTTGGATGTAATGAGAGAGATAAAATAATTAAAAAATTCAAAGACGGGAGAGGAAGAAGAAGAATACGTTCCTCTGTTTCTTTTTCCCGTAGTGTTAGGAAGTTATTTTTCAAAATAACTTCTTTTTATATATAATTCAATTTAGATCTTAGATTGGATCAAGCCCACATGAGCAGCCTAAACCCACAAAAAACCCCAACATAAATACAATGCCAAACGAACTCTAGACATCTATATAAACTGTCATTAAAATATCACATATACAATCACTTATGCAAAAGTTTGATGCAATGCTCATTCATGTCCCATATGAAAATCTCATAATTTAACAATTTAGAAAAACTATATATTAGAGTAATCAATTATGAACCTAATAATATGTTATCAAGCCAATGTCAAAAGCTTCATGACACTACAAGCATAACATAATTACTTATAAAGCATTGCCATATATTTAGGTGCAATGAACTTAAAATAACACCTCAAATACATATTTGGTATTATTGAATGACATTTCGAATCTAATTGGCGCTGACATGAATTGCCTAATCAAACTCAATTCGATGACATATCAAAATGATTAGTTAATCCACGTCAGAGTCAGCTATGTTCTAAGTATAATTTAACGATATAGAGACTAGACTTGTTATGAGAATATAGGTTCATATAATTAAATTTAAATTTTTAAAAAATTGAATACAATTGTGACAAAGTGCAAAGTTTAAAATTTTTTTTATATGTAATTTAGCCTTTTATTTATAAGTTAAAATATCATATACACAATAACATATTTAGATTGTGTTTGGTATTGCAGTTTGAAGTTAAAAAACCTGGTTTGACACTAGAAGAAGAAATTTAGATGTTTGGTTAAAGGTTAAAAAGCTAGTTTTAGAAGTTTAAAACCATGATTTTGAAAAAGCACTAAAAGACATAATTCTCCAAAACCATAGTTTTGTCAAAACACAAAAGCAGTTTTTAGATTTTCTAAAGTTCAAAAATACCCTTAATAAATTTTCTTAAGTACCATTGTACTACCATATAAAATATTTCTTTGTTTCAAACCCCAATAGAGATCCTCTCTTCCTTTGCTGATTCTGTATCAGTTCTCTTCCATTACTGATTTTGCATCAGTACTTTCGGCAAATTAGTGGCTCTTCTCAGTCCTCTTCCATTACCGATCAGAATATTTTACATCTCGCTCTTTCTCCCTCTCTTCTATTTTTCTTACTCTAATTTATTTTCATACCAAAATTTTGTTTGCTTTGATTTATTGATGCATAAGATTTGCTTGATCTGATGTATTTAATGCTGTAGATTTGATTATTTCATTGTCCCATGTTAGTTTTTTGTTTTTTGCTCTAGATCTATTCTGGTTATGCTCTAAATCTATGGTTCTATGTGCTCAATCAACATGAATCATTTCTATTTTGATACCTGAAAATAAATTTCAGAGTTTAAAAAATATGTGATTAATGTATAGATGCATGTATGTTTATATATATTTATGATAGTTAAAAATTAAAAAAAAATATATACTGAGGTATAAAACGGGAAAATAAGCCTTTGTAATTATAAACTAAATAATATTGTCAATAAACATATTCACAATTTGATGAAAAAGAATATAGGTAAAACATTTGAATTCATGGTTTCTAAGTTACTATCATTATCTAGTAAGCTAATAGTGGTGGTGTGTTTTATTTGAAAATTACTTTTTTTTCTTTATGTTATTAATTATTTGATAGACATTTGATTAATAATCTTTTAGGACTATTTATACAACAAATATGAGTGTACATCCAAATCAATTGAGTCAAGAAAATAAAACTAAAACTTTTAAAGCAAAATGGAAGCATGACACATTAGAAACTTTTTATGACATTTGTATGTGAGCTGCTCAAAAAGATTTTAGACCTAGAACTCATTTATCAAGAGAGGGATGAAAGTACGTACTTAATGAATTTCATAAGAAGACTAAATTGAATTATGATAAAGTCAAATAAAAAATAAATGGGATTCGATGAAGAATGAATGAAAGTTGTTTCGAGAATTGATAGGTAAGGAGATTAGACTAGGATGGGATATAAAGAAAAAAACTGTTGATGCATCTGATGATTGGTGGGTAGAAAAAATAAAGGTTAGTATTTAGTTATGACAACTTGAGATTTAAAGTTATTTCAATTGTTTACTAAAATTCATAACTTTCTAATATGTTTTCCTTCTTTTTTTTTTTAGTATTATGTAGATTAAATCTACTTGTGAAAAATTTCAAAATCAAAGGATCCCTAAAAGTTTGTTAGAAAAAATGGATATATTGTTTATGGATACTGTAGCAATTGGTGAGCATGCTTGGACTCCATCTAGTGGTTTACTAATTGATGGAGATGATAATATTGATGGTGGTATTGGTAATGACACCATTTAGTTAGAAGATAGTGGTGATTCCGAAGAGGAATATCAATATCTTAAGAATCTAAACCAACAAGTTAGTAGTGAATGTCAAAGAATTTCGTTTGTAGCCATATGAATGAACAAATTAAGGAAAAAAAAGGAAAAAGAATTGAGATGTCAAGTAAGAAAGTCAAGAAGGATGATAAATATAAGAGAATAAAAAAGCAATCAACTGGTTCAATAAAATTATCAGAGCAAATTGATAGATTAGTTACTACAGTTGAGAGTAGAGGCACCATAGATTAGTTGCCTGGTTGTAGTATTGTTGAAGCTTATGCAGAGTTAATTTTCCTACCAGAAATTGAGGAAGGCAATGAACTCTGGTTTTTTACTATTGAATTTTTAGAAAACAAAATATAAAGAGTGACATTTATTTCTATTAAGAAACCAGAAGTCAAATTAGCTTGGTTGAAACGTCATAAAGCCAAGGCTAATATGTAAAATATTAATGTTTGCATGGATGAATACTATTATTTTTGTTTTTAAGAACTAGTTGTGTGCATTGTATGAATGAATAATACTCTTTGTAGTTGGTTTGTATTTTTGAAGTATTGATGACTTTAAAGATCTTTTCTTTTTGTTTTTTTATTTGTTTTTAGATATGGACACTTATGTGTAAGCAACAACCTTTGGTGATGATAGTGAAAATGATGATGAAGATGATGTATTAAATACTTGTGATGAAAATGTTATTGATCAGTTGATAGTTGCAATAGCTGGTGCAATAACTGAATGCTATTATAAGTATATCTATAAAGAACCTTGTATGGTTTCATACCAAACGAGACATAAATGGTTGACGGAGATATTACAGGGTCATAAAGATCGTTGCATTTATATGTTTAGAATGGAAAAAGATATCATGATTCAACTAAGTTTAGACTTAGAAAATAAATATGGATTGACATCATCAAGAAAAATGTCTATTATAGAGAAACTAGCAAGTTTTCTATATATTCTTGTTGTTAATGCATCAAATACGAATGCTCGAGGAAATTTCAACATTTTGGTGAAACAATTAGTAGGTGTTACACACTGCATGCTTGATGTCAATGAATTTAATCAAGTCAGTAGATCCTGAATTCAAATATATTCCTCCAGAAATATTAAATGATTCAAGATATATGCCTCATTTTAAGGTAATATAATAATATTTCAATTTTTAATATATGAATTGCAATTTTCACTTAAAAATTATTTATTTTTTTCAAACAAGACTGTATTTGTGCAATTGATGGTACACATATTCGTGCATGCATTTCTCCTAAGTTACAAATTCCATATATTGGTAGAAAAGGAATTCCCACGCAAAATATTGTGGCTGCTTGTAGTTTCAATATGCGATTTACTTTCGTTTAGGCAGGATAGGAAGGTACAGCTCATGATACAAGAATTTTTTATACAGCAATCAATGATCCATGTATCAAATTTCCAAAGCCACCTGAAGGTATATTTTAAATTTTATTATTTTTGATATATATGAACCTTTTACCTAACATATAAATTCTAATTAATTCTTGTTACGCATTTATTGTAGGAAAATATTATTTAGTTGATATAAGATATCCAAATGTAAATGGTTATCTAAAACCTTACAGAGGAGTTATGTATCATTTGCCTAAATTTTGACGTGGACAACAACCATCCGGACGAGACGTAATTTTCAATTATGCACATTCTTCTTTACACAGAGTGATTGAGAGGACTTTTGGGGTGTGGAAAAGTAGATGACATATTTTAGATAATGTACATGCATATTCTTTCAAGATGCAAGTCAAAATTATAGTTGTTTCTATAGCTTTACATAATTAGATTAGAAAGATGTCAAGAGGAGATAAAGTATTTCCTCCTGATATTATGCCAGATATTGATGGTGTTCCGATTGAAAATTCTAGGGAGAGTCAATCATGTCAAATGTATGAGATTCGCAATCAAATTGCATGTAGTCTATTATCTCTTAGGAATTAATTGTAAGAAAATAGTGTTAGTTACTAAAACTAATATTATTGTATAATGTAACAATAAATTATTATACAATTAACATTTATTATACTTAATATTAATTTAAATGTAACCAAATTTTTAATTTAAAAATAACAAAAAACAATTATATGTATATATATGTCCATTTTTATCATTTACACTTAAAAGCACTTTCAATAGCAGTTTTTAACTAAACAGAAAAAATGATTTTTTTTTATCTTACAACAGTTTACCATTTCATTTATCAAACAGAAAAAATACTGGGCTTTTAAAATCAGCAGAAACAGAATTAAACAGTAATGTCAAACAAATCTTTAATATGCAGATATTACGTGTTCAACTTTAGTGATATTCTAATTGATAAATTAACATTCAAATCTTATTGGATTTACATGGTTTTTAGCTCAATAGGTTCCTTTACTAAGCCACTACCATATGAGATAAAAAGTTCCGAAATTGGATCCAAACATTCTTGCAAAAATTCTCAAAAGCACAACAATATCAAAGCAAACCCTAATTTTGACCATTGTGGTTTTAAACTTCAATTTCTTCCAAAATACAGAACTTCAAAACATGTGGCAGTAGTCACTAGAAAGATCATATAATAAGCTACAAAATGCAACAAATTTGACTAAAATCCATCAAGTGTAGCTCAAGTGATAGGTTAATGACTTGAACTCAAAAGCACACCTATCTCAACATTAACATTCATTCCTCCTCAACCCCATCCATTCTCATCTCTTTCTAGCATTCACAACCGTGGATAACGCCAATATCCAATGGCTATTATTTAAACTTGTGAAAGCGAATGATCCGCGTGCTGGGTTCTCAACCAATCAGATTTCACCATTTGGATACTGTCACATACATTCTGGACTATATAAATCCTCTCCGTTTCACCGTCCCTCGCATAATCGAGATTGCCGGGCCGCGAACTCGTCTTTAGATCCAATTCAACCTCATTTCTCTACAATTTTGTCTATAATTCACTGTCAACATCTTTTCTCTCTCTGATGGCGACTGAAGATCCGGTAGTGGCCGTCGAACCCAATTCTGAACCGGCCGTCACTGAGCCTGCCGAGGAAGCTCCGGTCACCAAGGCAGGTAAGGGTAAGAAGACTAAGGAGCCCAAAGCTAAGAAGTCGGCGTCTGCTGCTGCTGGTACTAGGCCAAAATCCCGCCGCCGCAATCCGTCTCATCCTCCGTACGAAGAGGTGCATCCCTTTTCATATGTAGTTTACAAATTTGAAATTGATTCGGTTTATAAATGTTTTTCTAATTTATTTTTATGTATGAAATGTTAGGTTTATGTTCTTACTATATCTGATTTCGATTTTTGTGTGGTTGCAGATGGTCAAAGATGCTATCGTAACTTTTAAAGAAAAGACTGGTTCAAGTCAATATGCGATTACTAAGTTCATTGAGGAGAAGCATAAGCAGCTACCGCCAAACTTCAAGAAGTTGTTGCTCTTCCATTTGAAGAAGCTCGTGGGTGCTGGTAAGCTAGTAAAGGTGAAGGGATCTTTCAAGATCCCCGCAGCTAGGTCTTCGGCGCCGAAACAGGCTGCTGCTGCTGCACCAGCTAAGTCTAAGAAGAAACCCGTTGCTGCTACTGCGACTAAACCTAAGTCCAAGCCCAAGGCTGTTGCGAAGCCAAGGGAAACTAAGGCGACCAAGGCTGCCAGTACACCGTCGAAGACGAAGGCTTCTGCTAAACCTAAGGCAAAGCCGAAGGCCGCTAACAAGCCAAAGGTCGCTGCTAAACCAAAGGCTACCCCTGCCAAATCTAAGCCTGCTGCAAAGCCTAAGGCTGCTCCGGCTAGACAGAAGCCCAAGGAGAGGGCGGCTAAGGCGGCCAGGACATCCACAAGGACGTCTCCAGGGAGGAAAGCAGTGGTCCCCAAGGCGGTGCCTAAGAAGGGTACACCTGCAAAAAAGGCGCCGGCTAAGAGCGTGAAACTGAAGAGCGTAAAGTCACCTGCGAAGAAGGCCCCTGCTCCGAAGGGGAAGAAGTGATCGTGGCAAGGAGGCCTAGGCAAAGTAGAGGCTATAGGTGTAGTTTTGTAAAAATCGGTGGATTTAGGGGTGTATTTGGGTCCATGGACGCCCATAAAGAAAGAAAAAAAGAAACATCGGATCTTATTTTTTAATTTCTTGAGTTTTTTTTTCTTATAATTTTGCTGTAACTCCGTTATCTATTAGGGATTTGAAACAGTAATTGAATGTAATGATTATTGACATAAATGTAAGGCTGAACATTACTATTATTTTTCAACTTACCAGTATTTATTTATAATTTCAAAATGAAAATATATTAGCTGTAAATAAAATGATGTAAAAAATAATGATTATCCTGTTGGGGAAACTGTGGGGGAGTTTGTGACTTGTAAAGAGGTATGAGCTTTTGGGGACATGCTACTGTATTTATTTTGGATGGCGAGGGGTTGGGAGTTAGGGGAAACTGTGGGGGAGCTTGTGACTTGTGAAGAGGTATGAGCTTCATTTGCTAACCATTTAATCCTCCTGAGTTTCGTTTTTTCTTCATCATTTGTTGAACTTATTCTCGAGAGAATTTTAGCAAACTCATTTTAGCATTGTTAAACTTGATGTTCAATAACATTATCCAGTTTCTTAGTTAGAGCGTCTCAGCATAAGATAAGGAACTTCTTGTTAATCTGTTTGCTCTGCTTCATCAACTGCAAGTATATCCAATTGGTGCTAGTCGTTTTTGACATTATGCTCATTTCATCTAGGTTAAACCTTTAGTGCTGTAGATTACTAGATTGATCTCAAAATTCTTTTGCTTCTCAGGACTTAAGAAGGTATGACTGATATTGCTAGAGATTTTATAAACCTGTTAGGATTTGAATGCCCAATCATGCATGTTGGATTCTTGTTAGGTTGGATGTAACCTTGTCCGGTTTGAAAGCTTGCTCGAATGTTTTCCATTGAAGACTTTATAGCCATGCTAATTTTATTTATTTTTTACACATTCTTCTGATGAAGCTAATCGTGCCTGCAGAACCTTGTCACCATTTCTATAGAAGGAGCTTCAATAAGAATCAGTAACGAAGTTTGAAGTAGAGAATAAAGGTATGATTCTTTTGAGCAGTCAATGAATATATGATGTTTGATGATTGCGGAGCTAGACGGAGAAGATTAATGAAGTAGGGTTCTCAGTTATGGAACTGAGGTTAATAACTTGTGAGTACTTGCTCGAAACATGGCATTCTAGCTATTGTTTCTAGTAATACTAAACAAATTGTAAAGAAAAACTAAACTTGAATTAATCATTTTTTTGGGGAGGTAGTAAATGCTATCATGCTAGTATGTTTGCATTTTCTGCAATTTTTATCATGTCTTTGCATTAGGATCTGTCGTAGAAAACCACATTAATGCTAGAATTTGAGCAAACTGATTGTTCTAGTGATGATAACTTCACGCTGAGGAAGCATGGGTGACATTCATTCGCTGGTTAGTACTCTCCTGCATTAAAATCAGTAACTGATATATTCTTGCCAAGTGTGCTGCAAAATACAACTTTCCAATTTAGTAATTTACTATAGTATTACAACTTCACGTTCTGGCACTGGCATGTAGAAAATGGCACTTGTGAAATGATATACAAGTACATTATGATGTAGTTCATCAACAATGAAAAGTTGTCTTATCGCTGATAGACTGTCATAGAACAAATGAGCAAAATTACGAAGTCGATATTTGGAAAATCTGGAAATGTAAATGTGAAAAAGTTACTGCTATACAAGGAAAGATATTAATGTAGTATGCAGGTTCAAGAAAGCCATCTATGATATGACCTCCAACAACTAAGACAAGTAATTATTGTGGCAGGTTGATAATTACTTGAAGACTTCATGTCACCCTATACAGGTAACACACATTACGCATCTGGAACATAAATGTTTACTTCAGGTATGATCTCTTACATGTACCAGATAAGGTTGAAAAAGTTAATTAACGTAGAACTGACATGTTCTGGAGTAGCTTATGGGATAATCTTGGCACTCAAAATATCCATAAATGTTTAGAAAACCTTGAAGTTTGAAACAATTCTGTTTTTGTGACTCATCCTCTGTTACGCCTGCATTCACTTTACCCTAATGCAGTCCTTTCTACGAGACAGATAATGGAATGGTAACTTTATGATCTCCTTGATGTATGGAAGTGTGAGAAATTGAATTTACCTACATTGGTTGTGTTAAGGGTCCAATAACACCTTTTTGAGCAATATAGTATGCCTATATCTCTCATTAAATGTTGAGAGTTTCTGGTAGGTGCTGATGACAGTTTTCTGCTGTTTCCTTACTAGGCATGAAATCATGTATGTTGATTGTTTAGTTATGCCTTCTCATTCAGTGTTGGTAGTTTTCAGCAGTTTGGTATTTCATGCTAGACTGAACGTAGAAACTATATATTCATTTTTTTTATCTGCATTTATTTGGAAACTATCACTCGAACGATATCACATGAATGATTTTTTATGCGAATTGAGATGTTATGTTTTGAGTATGTAATGTCTAATCCTTAAAATGAAATCTTTCGTAACATATTTGGCGACTTTCCATTGCTGCCTTCATGTTTATTTAGTGATATCTAACATTTTGCATTTTGTCTAGCAATGAGCGGACATCATGCCAGATTAAATTTGTCTCAGTATATTCTTCAATTTGAATGCCATTTAATGATACATTATTAATCAGTGTTCAAGGATACACCTTGAGTTTTTCTTTTCAATGATGCATTATGAAGTCAGTGTTCATGGAAACCTTTTGTCTTGCTTTCTAATGATGCATTATTAAATCAGCATTTCATGGATACTCATATCATAGAAGTTTAAATCAGCATTGAGATCTCCTATTCGAACCTGCTTTTTTTTTTTGGTTGAATCTTTTACACGCGGACGATATCCTTTTCTTGTTCTTTATGAATGTGCACCTAAGTTTGCATGCTGTAGTAGATTATTCTGACTGCGGGGACCAAAACTAAAAGAACCTGAGGGAACTTTCATGGCATTGGTGACTGCATAGTTGAATATATATGACCTAATGCATCTGTCGACACCTGCATTTGCCACAAAAGTTCATTTGGATATGTCAACTCAGTAGTTTGTCTCCTCAACTCAAAAACATTGTGACTAATAAACCCTTTTTTGATGATTTGGCAAAGTGGGTATAATATACCTGAGCGGGGGCGCGTGAGTTCATCGAAGAGAAACTAAACTGAAAAAAACCGAAAACATCGGTTACTGCATGTAGAATGGTGGGGGATGATCATCACCCAGTTTGGCCATTACTGTTTTTATGCCTCATCTCCATATCCTCTTCTTTTTAATCCCATAAAATCTATTTCAAAGTCAATAAATTTCACATCATCAACTTAGTCTCTGCAAATTATAGCCTTAAATTAATTTGCTCATCTCAGCATTCAATACCTAACTTAAAGTGTACTAAAAGATTTTCCAGCATTAAATATGAAATAAATGAACAAGATATCAGACCATGACTTGCTCCCTCTACTTTGATTCAAGTATATATATATTAATTGTAAAGGAAAGAAATTGAAGAAATCAGCACCAGTGTATTGGAATGCTGCTAGTTATACAAACAAGCCTCTCTCCAGTGCTACATTGTCAAGATTCAGATACCCAATCTTCAACAAGTCTAGGACTGAATTGAGGAGATTGAACTAAAAATTAGGTGAATAACGGGGATTTAATTGAAAATCATCTTTGAGGAGCGGGTAGAAATATTTTATGGAATGAGGATTCAAGCCTTGGATGAGGGAGAAGAATGAGAGAGAGATGTTTCTCAAAGATGAGGACAAGGATGGTGAAGGGTGCAACTGAGAGAGCAAAGTGATGGATTTGTCTTACCACCTAGATATATTTAACCATGTGTCTTTTTGAGATTGGTTGTCTTTCCATGCCAGCATGTGTGCTTTACAAGCGTGTTTCTTTTTCATTATCTGAATAAGAGTGTCTAAATAACAAAAGTTTTTGAGTAGAAATAAAATAACAATAATCGATATTCTCAGTTGAGGTGCCTAAATGACTTTTTGTGGCAAGTCCAAGTGTTCACGGATGTATGGGGCCAAAATATATTACTCCCCTAAATGAAACCAACACTTATTGCTAAAGCTTTGCTTCATTGCTAAAGATTTGTGTATATACCAATTTGAGATTGGAAAGCTTATGAACACTAACACATGCTCAAAAAGTTCTCAATGGTGAGTTGTCTTGTGTGCCAAATGGTGGTATAGGAATTATGTTTTCTTCTTTGAGGGGAATATATTAATGATTCTCTCATCATCCCTGTACACTGCCTCGACTATCATGTAAATTTCAGTTTCAATGATATGCGTTATGGGATTATTTTCTTTGACACTTGGCACAGGTTCTGAAACTCATAGGAAGCTAATTTGCATAAATCTTCATTTTCTTGCTCTTCTTTTGCAACAAAACGTTTCTTTTTGTGCCTTCCTGTTTATGGTTGTGTATTTTCTTCAAGTCTTTAACGGATGATCCTTGAGCCTTTTGTATAATTATTTTAGACTCTTGTCATATTATTTGTTGGTTTTCACTTTTCACTGGATTCATATTTTTTTTGGTTACTTGATTTGTTGCATTAACTCTGGTCTTACAGTCAGAATTATGCAGACAGCTTTTAGTCATTGTTTTGGTAATGCCTCTTTGAGGACAAGGGGGACATTGGATTGCAAAAAATTGAAACCGGTTGAATGATTGTTTGATTTTTATGTTATATTTTTCATTTTTTCTAGTCTTAAAATGAAAATTGCACCGTTATCTGATGATTGATCCTTCATCTCGTTTGCATTTTGAAGAGTTATGTTTTTCAACTGTTAAATATGTAGCCTAGGGCACTGATAGAATTCTTCAATACAATGTTACTTCAGTTGGAAGGGTTAATGGCACTTGTAAGTTCACAGCCCTTTAATGCGTTTCCTTATGCACATTTTATCGATATGATCTGGATATCATGTCTTAGATAATTAAAACAATTCCAAATAAATTCGGAAGAAAAGATTACTAGGATTATGCTTTAATTATGCAATATGAGTGTCCAGTTGTGGATGCTTGATGATATTTATAGTATTTCAGTGTATATGGTAGTACAGTAATCATGCAATATGCTGACATCTAAGTGATATTTGATTCCTCATTTCATCTGTTTTCAAACATTCTGGGCCAAGATGAATGCTAATGGTATGCTGGTTTATATCTTATTATAATAAATAATAGGCAAAACCCATATTTGGGACTCTGAACTATGTGAACCTTTTCCATTGAGCCAGTACACCAGTTGGAAGGTAATCTTGGAATTAACATTGTGTAGATGAAATAAAAATTTCATTTGCTGTTTCCTGAACTTTTTTTGATGGTGATGTTAGAGGGGAATTGAGAAAGGCACACTTTATGTCATCAATTCGGCTCTCTGTATCATATCAGCATTTCCTCTGGAGCTGAAGGCTATGTAGAATTGAAGGCATCTGCCTGAATAGTTACTATGTTCCCCGCTGCTCTTGCCCAGGATGGTCTGATCATAATTTTTTAAAACAATATATATTAGGTCGGCATGGTGTGTTTTATTGGTAGTTTGATACTATATTAATTGTTATTATTCTTCAGTCAGAGGGACACTTTGCTAACATGATCCCAGAACATACGAAGTGGTAGAGTTAGGTACTTCACAAAAGAGAATTGTAGCTATGAAAAGGAGTGGACTTCTATTAGAATGTGCCACAGGAGCCATAACCTCTGTACACTGTGAGTTGTCTTTTGGTGTTAATCCCATTGCTTTCATTTCCTCTACCAATGTATTGAACACCCTGTACCTTAAGATTTTGTTTGACCCTCTCTAATATCTGTTCCATTTTTTTTTTCAAAAAAAGGAATAGAAAAGGCAAAGGACATTATTTTTTTCTTATGTAAATAGTACCTTGTCTTTATGATAGATTTCTAAGTGACCTTGATATTTTTAAGCTCCATGATAGACAATCATTCATCAGTTTTCTCCATAGTTCAGATGAAATTTGGCTTTAGATGATTACTATATGTATTAGCAATATCTTCTATTGATGACCCAGATTATAATTTACAGGAAGTCATAAATCAACCGTGGCCCAGTAATAACATCCCCCTGTATTTCTTTTAAATGCTTGCAGATCTTTGATCAGGCAGAGAGCCAAGTGATATTGCAGATGATAACAAGGCCAACAATTTGAAGGGGGAAATTTTGGCCTTGAATTTGATTGATCATGGAGTTCATTATATGCTCAAGCGTGCACGGATAGAAATGGTAACTTTTGATTCTATATTTGAACTCTATGAATTATTATCATCATAATTTTTAAAAGATGAGGAAACAACATTAGAATTTACATGGACAATTCCTTCGACTTCTATTTTGATATCCACAAAGATGATATCTGCATTTATTATCTAACAGTAACAGTGCCATGATAATGGTTTTGAACTTCTGTTTGGGTTCTCCATCAGCACTTCGCACTTGGAAGTAGATGATGATAAACATTGCGACACAGGGATGAAAACTTGCTTGGTTCGGTAGGTAATTCTAAGACACTTCTTCCACCAAGATTTATATATATCTGTTCATGCATAAACATCTACGTTTCTTTTTTTCTCTTTTTTTAAAAGAGTGTTATGACTTATAATCTCAGTTACTTTGTTTTTTGCATTCCAAGATTTAGATCTCAAGGCATGATAAGATTAGCATGTCATATGATCAAGTTTTTTCTCCTTCCAATCGGTTGATCTCAATTTTACTCAGAAAAGGGAAGTCCTTTACCATGAAAGACTTGGGATTTAAGTAGAGCATGTATCCAGTGATTCTGAGTCTCTTCCCTGAGAAATAGAATGCTTGCACTGAGAAAAATTGGTTGGCCTCATTCACAAACTGCGAATAAAAAATCCCAAAAACCAGAAAAGTTTTGTTAACTGTCAAAATTCCATTTGTTTAAGTGAAGTGAATTTCCTAATCTTTTCCACTCTAAAGAGTAAACACAACTCTGACTTTTGGAGTCCATTCCAATTCCATAATTTTACTGAATTTCATGATTTTTTCTAAAAATAAATTTTCACATTAATATTTTCATCACAATTTTTCAAATTAAAGAAAGCATTTTCTTTTCGTAATAAAATATTCTAACCGTCATTTGAATTTTTATTATTTGATTATGTAAAATTTTAATTTATGTCAGCGTGATTTGATCATTTAATTACAATTTTTCTAATTGAGATGCTCATAATCATATTTAATTCAACAAAACATCACATTGGTTATACTTTTACGTTAATTGCCCAGGTAATAATAATAATAATAATAATAATAATAATAATAATAATAATAATAATAATAATATTATTATTATTATTATTATTATTTTATTATAACTCTATAATCATTTAATTTATAAAATATACCCTCAATCCATGCAACTACTTGTATTTATTACTAATAATCTCTTCTATAACTTATATTAGTAACTAATGTATACATTGCTAGTTTATTTTTTCAATTATTAATTTACAATTTTTTTTAATTAAGAAAAGTCGAGGCAATGTTCATGAGTTGGGCCCTTTCGGATTTTGAGTTAACCTCATCCTAAAATTTTGAGAAAATTTTGCTACACACCATCTTTAAAATTTTGTTTTCAGATTTACATCAATTTATTGCTCTTTTCATTTATATTGATTTTATTTTTTATTTCTACTGAATTTTTATTTGTTGAAACTTGCTTCAACTTCATCGACTAACAATCCCTAATAAATCCTTATCAATTTTCCAAATTAAGAAGCTCGACGGAAGGATGAATGGATGAAGTGTGAAATCGATGCGAGAGCTCACGATAGCAGGTTTTGTTCTTATCGATTTGAGTATGAAAAGCTAGTGAGAAAGGAGAGAAGTGATCGACGAACAATTTTATGATATGAATAGTTGATGGATAAAGGAAGAGGAGACCAGAGTTCGTGATGGTTTTTAATTGCAATGTTTTTTGATTTGGGATGGAGATGAGATCGAAATAGGTAGTTATTAGGATGATGATGATGCAATTGTAATATGCTTGTGATTATTATAATGATATTTAAGTCTGTATATCTTCTTCTTATGAAATCATCGAGGTATCTTCAAGATATACCCATAATATTTCCAAAATATACAAAATGTATTCCCAAAGGTATACTGAAGTATCTCAAAATATATCCAAGGTATATTAAAGGTATTTTCAAAGAATTCCTAAAGGCATACCAAAGTATCTACAAAGTATTTTCATGCCCAAAATATATCCAAAATATTTTAAAGGTAAACAAGAGGTATTTCCATAGAATTCCCATAGATAGACGGAAGTATTTCCAAAGTATATCCGAGACATTCCTATGAAATTCTCAAAAGTCTATCAAAGTATTCCCAAGATATATCTAAGATATGCCCAAAATATACCAGAGTTTATAGCATTTGTTCACAGCTATTTTAGACTCAAGGTATCCCTAAGATATACCTAAGGTTTGCCCAATGTATACCGGATTTTATAGCATTTGTTCATACAAGTATTTTAGTTCTAAGATATTCCCAAGATATACCCAAGGTATGATCAAGGTATACTAGGGATTATCTTATATTTTGTTAGGCCGAAGGTATACCCGAGATATACTCAAGATATACATGATGTGCTAGTGTAATTGTAGAAGTATTTTTCTGTAAAATAAAAAAAAAAAATTGGTGAACGGTAAAGTTGTAATTATTTCTCATTTTTTGCCATTCATGAAAAATTCCCCAAAATTTTTAGATCATTTTCAGATTTTTATTTAGATTAATTTTTGAAAAGAGTTGGAATAGCATTGAAGGAAATTTTCAAATATATCTACTTAAAATATTATAAAAATATCTACATTTAAAATTTTCTCAAAAATACGAAAATTAACTTTTAAAATTTAATAAATATTAACACTTAAAATCTATTTAAGTTATTCAAAAGTATACCCAAAATTTACTATTATATATCTATCTAGGTATACCAAATATTTATAGAAGATCTACCCACATTTTATCTTACATCTACCATGTCGAAGGTTTACTAAAGGTATATTAGATATTTATTAGAGAGTTAATTAAAATTTACTTAAAGTTTATTGAAGATATACTAGATATGTACTAAAGATCTACTCGAAATTTACCCGAAACTTATTGAAGATATATCAAATATTTACTAGAGATTTACTCGATTTTTGCGTTACATTTATCATGAAGAAAATTTACTGAAAGTATATTAGACATTTACTATAGATTTATCAGAAATTTACCTATATCAATTTAAGATTAACAATTATTAGAGATCTATCCAAAATTGACTCAAAATTTACTGGAATCATGAACTTCCAACATTAAATATACAATGTAGCATAATTGGTTTTTGCATGGTGTCATAAAATATTGTTTTCTTAAAACTTTGGATCCAATTAATCGAAAAGAAATTAAATTGAAACTTTTTAAGCTAAATACATTATGGGTCTTTGATTTCTTAATTGGGTTCTTTAGTACTTTTATTTGGTTGTATTGAGTTGTTGAATTATTATTTATTTAGCATAGCAATATCTTAAAATTATTAATAACTTCTTCCAACCTACAGCACCAACACCAATCTCAACACGATAAGTGAAGCTACCATTACAAACAAAATGAGTACACTTTCAATCAACTAGAAAAGAGGGACGAGCACCTGAAGGACTCAGCCTGGAAGCCTGAAATATTAAGTTCAGCATCAACAAGCAATTCTGATTCAACTTCTCAAGAATCGCAGTCTCAAATCAATATATATATATATATATATATATATATATACCTGTTAAGCAATAACTTGAAATAATACCGTAAATCATCATATTAGAACTAGTCCTTCTTCAGCCTTGCCTCGAAACCGCCTTCAGCTTGCTCATCTAGATCATATGGCATGCGGGTTCCTAGAAGTTAAAGCAGCGCTCCACTGGGAGGATTTTTGAGAAGGCATTGAGTACAAATGAAAAAAAGAAATATTTGAGATACTTTTGGAATAAAAAGTTAACATTAGAATTAACAGGTTTGATCCCAGAAGAAAAATGTTAATAAAAACAGGCATTTTATTAGAAAATAAAATAAAAATTAATTATGAACGATAAAATGTTAAGAAAAGAAAAAGAAAATAAATCTTCGATTGAATTTGCAAGGAATTCTGAATCCAAATCATTTACAGAACTTTTTCATGTCATATCAGAATTTAAAGTTGTTCTGATAATCATCACAAAAATTGAATATCTTATTTTCCCATTGTTCTTGTTCCACATTCCTCGAAAATTTGCAAATTATCATATCATAGTTTGTGATATTTAATTCGAAAATATTAAAAGTATATTATCTGCGTAGAATTATTTATGCAGAATACTAAATTTAGGATTAGTAATATTTAAATTTCTAAATATATAATCGACTATTAAATTATGAATTTGTATAAAATTAGTAAAATATGATAAATGTTCAGGTATTTAAAGAGGTTTAATTACCGACGGGTTTTTGGCTTGTGATTGATGGCCTAAAAAGTGTATATTTTCGAATTGATTTTTTTTATGTTTTTGAAGACCAAATTAAGCAAGACATTAGAGGCAGCCATGCCAAGTCAATAAAGTAATGGAATTGTTTCTGAATATCTTTGCTTTGAGATATTCTTATCTATGTCCGCAATATTATTTATAGACTAATTAAATTATAAAATAATTAAAATTTAATTATTTTATTTTTATTGGTCGATATGAATACAATATGAATATATATCATTTTGTAATTAGATTAATTTATATATTATATGATAAATTGAATCTACCTAATAATTTTTCGCTTGCAAGCCACGGGACCTTTTGCTTCAATTTCTTACCTAATCCAAATTCACATTATCAATATTACTTTATCAGGCATCATTCACCAAAGGCTGCTTATACATAGCTGTGGGTGTATGTGTTTTTTTTTCCTTCTTAATTATTTTCATTTTTTATTATTCCTTTTGACCTTTCTATTGGCTTTATGAACTATATATTGGTTATAAATCTTATTTAATAAATTAGTAGTTTGTTTAATTAATGGTGGACTACGTCCACCTAATTATTTATGGTAAAAAAAAAAAAGCATGACATTAATGTATTTTAAACCTTTATTTTGACATAAAATTATGATTCGTTTGTTTATTTAATTAGTATCTATAAATCCAATATAAACATAAACTATGTACAGGTGATTTGATAAGTAAATTAAAGAGGAAAATATGTCTCAAATAGAACCATATCTTTTTCAATACAATGGAATCCCACCAAGAATTCGAATTCGAGACTTTACATAATAATATTGTCAATATACCCATAATCTTAATAAGCTGCAATTTCTTAGCATGATGATAATAGATGACAAAGCTAATAGTATGCTATTAGCAAGCATGACTTGTTTTTACGGATAATAAAACTCTTTTTCCACCTTTAATTCCTTTGCTAATTTCTTGATCTAACCCATCAATTTAATATCCTTTACTATTTCATTAAATTCTAAATTAATTTGAATGCGTATGGAATAGATCTATAAAAGGGGCAAATCATCACTTTTTCAAAGTGTTTCATATATTCCGTAATTGAATTTGAATCCTCTCTAGTTAAGAGAGAGCGAATTCAAGTTATTCCGTCTATAGAGCTTGTTTTAATTTAATAAAATGAAAGATGAAGTTAATCAAATTTCAATCATTTTTGTTGGCTAATCAATTGCAAAAGGAAAGACTGGTGGAGTATATTCATTTGCGAGCAAACGTCACCTGACCCTGAAGAACAGCAACTAAAAGAAAAAGAATCAATGGCCCATGATACACTCTTTATATAAACCATAAAACATTGGTATATGTATAGCACTGTAATAAAAACTAATGCATTGATTTTGAACTCCATTTTTGTAACGTGAGAAAACTTGGAACACTAATAGGCTAAGATTGAACAACCTAGAAAGCAAAATGATGCCTTAATGTATACTAATAATTATAGGCTTAAGTTATACCCAGCCCCTAAAAATATTCATTTTCGCCATTTAACTCTCTCTAGCGATTTTTGGTCAATTTAACCACCTAATTCCTGTTTTTGTTCATCTTACCCCTGTTCAATTATAAAATGTGTATAAAACCCTTAATGCTGATATGACAAGAAAAAATGTTAAACTTAGTCAATAGTATCATGCCAGCAACAATATGCCATTTGTTGGTTTTACGAATTAAAGTGGACCGAAAATGATGTTCAGGTGGCTAAATGGATAAAAAATTGTTGGAATGAGCTAAATGGTAAAAACAAATATATTGAGGTATGATTTAAGCCCTAATTATATGAAAAACAATTAGCAATGCTTCTGTTGTTTGTTAACCGTAACCTTAAAAACACATTAAGCAGGCATAGATGGAAACAAATTAAAGATCAAATAAATTAATTCACATCGGGAACACAAACAGATCTGGCCCCATAGCTTTGACACCCAACTCTTTTTTTTTTCCTTTCTCTAATCTTTTATATATATATATATATATATCTTCAATATTATTGATCCTTTGAGTCCTGTCAAATCCCACAAAAAGAAAACTTTGATTCTAATTTTGCAACCTTGCTTTCCACATGAAAGAATCACAAAGCATACGTAACTGCACACAGCAGACACAGATATAATATTGTCCACATATCATATTTGCATATATAAATATATATTTAGCTGTTTACTTTTTAGCTACCAATTATTTGTCCTTGACAACAGATTGATAGCTATGGAGCTGCAAATATATGTATTGCTAAACAAATGAAAACTTCCATGATCGATCAGATCTGACACCAGAATAATTCCTTCACATGTAAATTCTGATCCTCAGTTTTAGTTCTTACCATTCAAAATTGACCCACCAATTTGCTAGCTTATACATTTTCCATCATCAACAAGATTAAGATTGTTACTTTGTTAATTCCTTCTATTTTATATTTATACAGCAGTGATAATAAATTCATATATATATATAATTCTTTG
The DNA here is from genome assembly GCA_949630135.1 of Balakata baccata. NCBI lineage: Eukaryota > Viridiplantae > Streptophyta > Magnoliopsida > Malpighiales > Euphorbiaceae > Balakata > Balakata baccata. The sequence continues at coordinate 24,247 of CATIWF010129973.1, forward strand.
TTATTCAAAGCAAAGTTAGTTTAAGTTTTTTCCTTTCGAACTAACCAAAAGGACTAGAAAAGACCAATTTTTACAGTCAGATGTTCACATTAATAACACAACTTTGTGAGTTAACATATGAAGGTAAAGACATATATATATATATATTGAAAATGAAATCATACCGATCCAATATCGCCGCCTGTTGCGGTGGCTGAATTTCATTATTGATCGATTTATCTTTGACGCCTCTCCCTTTTGTTAATTTGAAGTAGAAAACCTACAAATTTATATAAATATGATTATTTAAGCTGAGGATAACAGTAATAATTAACCGAAAACTTACCTCATTTCTTGCACCTCTTGCATATATATATATGCCTCAAAATGAGAAATAACAATAATTTTGTGAATTAATATGATTGAACAAATCAATATCACCATTAGACCTATATATGATAAAACAAATCAAAGCAAGTTGGGGGGAATGAAGCCTGGTCCGAAATCATTCAGTTAATTAATTAAGGTTTGATGGAGCTGGACATGAATGACATCGAACCAGACAACATTCCCCTCAACTGTTAATCCATCAAGTTTGAGAGAAATAAGAGACAGATCAGAGAGAGAGAGAGAGCATGTGAATTTTTGATGTGTTGGATGGGTTTATATGTCGATGGGGTCTCCTTTTATACGTAGGGAATCGAATCACACATAGGGTTTTTGGAATTTTATAACAAAAAAGTTTTCTTGTAAACGTCCAAATAACAATTGTTTTAGGATTGAATATGTGTTAACCTCCACTTTTTTTTTTTCTTGAATATCCATCATAAATAACTATCTATATATATTTATCTTAACCATTCATACTAGTTTGAATTTGTGCTGGTCATATCCAGTAATTGAGTAAAAATGATCTCTTTCAAATTTTCTTGAATATCTATCATAAATAACGATTTATATATATATATATTTATCTTAACCATTCAAAATATTTTGAATTTGTGCTGGACATATCCAATAATTGAGTAAAATGATCTTTTCCAAATTTTAACAATATTCTATATCCAAAATTTCAAGACCTTTTTAGTTAATGGAGAATAGAAATTTATCATTCCATCTCATCTCTCATATATATATATATATATATTTGTGTGTGTGTGTCCATAGCTACTCCTACATTTTTAGGTCAACTCTAACAGTTCTTTTTCTGTAACGTTTAATTAATTTTTTTTCTGTGAATGTTGCGAATAATTTAGTAAAAATATAAAAGGCTGTATAGGTGATTAGTGGAGCTAATGAATTAGGTATAGAGTTAGAGAGCAGTGTTGCTAATTGGAAAAATATTTATGTTGAATGTTATTATCAGAATCCCAAGTAAAGGATATGTCTTTTGCTTCCCTCTAAGGTAAAGAGAAGAAGGAGCTGTAGGGGGTGGTGGAGAACCTTCATCAAATGACGCCACATGCATGCAAAGTTTGTTTGATGCCAAGCTTAAGTCCCAAGCTTAACCATATATATAATTTTAAAGAAAATCATCAAAAGAAAAGTTGAATTTAAATAATTAATTTAAGTAAACTATATATGCATATATTGTTATCTACACGTTTAACACTTCTGTTTTATGCTTATTTAATCTGCAATTACTAACTTTTGCAGCCAAATTAAGGACACAGAATTTTGATTTCTAATAAGATGGATTAAGAATTTGAAATTTTGAAGGACTTGCCATTCCTATAGCGACCACTTAGCGACTACTTTGTGATGGGTCGCTATGTGAGATTTTTTTTTTTTTTTAGTATAAGAATTAAATTAAATTATTCTCGAATATATTGGAAACAAATCAAAGTAAAGAAAAGATTTGCAATTGCAAGTGCGATGTTGAATTCTTCAACAAGTAAAGTTGCTTTTATAAAAGAGCAATAAAGCTATGTCTAAGTATTCCATTTAGCATTTTACTTTGAATAATTGAACTTTCAAATCACCCAAAGCCACAACATTTTCGTCATCAAAAACACATCATGCAGAGGAATCGATTATATATATATATAGAGAGCTTTGTTGACTTCCATTTCCTCAATCTTGTTCATCTTGATACGTTTAATTAAGTGACATGTGGAATATGTTTCCTTAATAATTAGTATCTTTTTTTTTATCAACCCATTAATTAATTTCTTAACTCACTTTTAAAGCTTTTTTTTCCCAAATATTAAATGTTGAAGCACTTGTGTTTTTGGGGAAATTTATTCCTAAAACTATCAAGAATTGGTCATAATTAAGTCAATTTATAAACTTTATATATAAAGCTACAATTGAGGGAAAATGTATAGAAAAATATATTTAGAAGACAATCTATACAAAAAATGAATAGAGAGAATAAAGTGATTTAGTGAAAAATTTTTAGATAAATTAATTCAATAAGGTAATTTAATTATTTTATTCATATTAATTAGTTAATGTAAATACAATATAATTAATAAATATATTTACATATTACTGTATAATTGATTAGTATACGGATAAAATAATATGATATATTAAATCTTTCTAAAAATTTGTTGTAACCAATATTAGACCTATTAATTTAATCTGAAAAAGAAATTCTCATATATACCAAGTCTAATCAAAATTATGATACTAAAAGACCAACAAAAGGCCAATCCTATAAATCTTGAATGCAGAAAATAGTGAAATGAATAAGACAAGAAAATATATACCAAAAATAAATCATAAGATAGGGCATAGGAGATGGAGATAAACAAAACCAAACAAGTTTGTAACAACTAATATGAGATCCAGCTAAGGATACTTTGTATTATTATGATATTCCCTGTGGACGGTAGTCATGGTGGAGCTCCACCATGCATCATGAAATTCAGCACCAACATACAACGTTAACAAAAGATATATGTTAAGTTCAATTTTTTTCTTGAAATAAAGCCAAACAATTCTTGGCCCAGAAATCTACAGTTTGTGAAGAAATATATTTGCAGAAAAATATGGCCTTTAATGGAAAATGTTGAGTTAAAATGTGTCTTTTGGGTCCCCTTTGATTATTGGAAATTTTTGACAATAAAGTTTTACACTTTGTAAAGTTCCTAATAAATTTGATAGATCATACCTACCTATGTACCAAACCTGTAAAAGAATATTAAAAATAATTTAGAAAAATATGGAAGTAGAAGTGAATTTAAATAAATTTAAAAAAAAAAGAGGCAATTGAAACCTCCGAAGGATGCTGGTCTTCTTCTTTTTGCTGAAACTAGTGGTGCTGTCTACCCCAGCATGAATAAAATTGGGATGTATTTTCCAAAATACAACTTTTACTCTCCAGGATTATCATAAAAATTCTATTCAAAACAGCATAAGTATGCATCAAAGAACTGCTAACTGTTGGAATCAAATTGGATCACGTATATTCTCTATATACAGAAAGGAAAGGAAAGCAAAGGAAAGAACAGAAGGATTGGAAATTGGAACCATTATAACTATACAATGTAAGCCATAGGCCCATAGTATACTAGAAATGTAAGCAGCAGCATTTGTAAAAGGAGGATAACTAGAATTAGAAGTTACTCCAAAACCTTATACTGGTCCATTGAACATTCTAAACATTTCACTGCTATGTTAATTTCTTTTACCAAAACTTTGTATAATCATACAGGGGATTCCTTCCCCTGCCTAGAAAAAAGGAAGAAGTAAGAAAATCTAAATTTTTTATGCACAGTAAAAGGGCACTGAATACCCAACATCTATATAGGTACTGTACATGTTGTTCTAAAATGTCCAGTCTGATGACAGCGGCTACAATGCACTGCTCGCTTTAGGCGGCTAGCATCTTCAGCACGCTGTCGCTTTTTCTTTGGTTTTCCAGGTGGTGATTGAAGTGACTTTGGTGGATTTATGATGATAATCTTACCATCATTATAGTCTTCAGATGTAGTCGTCCAGAGGGCTTTATCTGGAATTGGGTGTATGGTTTGCGAGTATGCCTTTCGATAATGTGCGACTGTGAAACAACTTTCAGTAAATCGAAAAACATTCTGCCTGCAAGAGATGAGAGCTGCCACAGCATGAACACAGGGCAAGCCCTGTAGTTGCCATCCATGACACAAACACTGACGAGTACATATATTTACTATATGGTGTCCCTCATCAGAAATGATTTCAAATTCAGCATCGTTTGCTTTGAAAACTTGGCAAGTGCGTGCACACTCAATAGCCTCAGAAACTTGACTTTCAGCAGATGGAACCAGTGTACTTGTCCATTGCAAGCTTGTTTGATGGCGCTCATTGAACATAGTCATCAGCTGCTGGCGGATATACTCCATCATTTGAATTATCGGCAGCGCAGAGGATTCCATTATCAGACCATTCAATGATTCAACTAAATTAGCTGCCACTGGTCCAAGTCTTGTTCCCTCAAAATATGCAGTAGCCCACAAGCGTGGGTCTATGCTTCTTACCCAATGGCCAGCTTCCTCTGAAATCTTTTCAAGCATAAGGATTTTTTGCTCAAACTCTGGCACAGTGAGAGCATTTGCTGCTTCCCAGAGAAGGTTGACAAGGATGGTGTTGTTGAACTGCTTCTGGAAACTGTCAATGAGATGATGCATACAGAATCCATCAAAAGCTGTTGGAAAATTTGCTTCTATTCCATCAACAATGCCTTTCTGTCTGTCAGAAAGAATTGTAAGCTTTGGCATGTTTTCTGTATTGGCTTCAAGCAGGTTATGCAATTCAGAGAGAAACCACATCCAATTATCAGCATTTTCATTATCAACCACTCCAAATGCCAGAGGAAAAGCAGCACCATCACCATCAAAACCAGTAGCAAAAAGCAATGTTCCAAGGTACTTGCTTTTTAAAAGAGTTCTATCAAGTCCAATAACTGGCCAGCATGCATTTAAGAATCCATAAATTGACGCTTGGAATGAGATAAATAGGCGTTCAAAATGACTGTCAACAGGATTCCCATAAACCACCGCAATACTTCCGGGATTTGTCTTTCTAATCTGATCACAGTACTGCGGCAGGAGACAATATTCTTGCTCAAATGACCCACGAACAGTGGCCATGAACCGTTCCTTTGCCCTCCAGGCTTGCTTGTATGATAATGTGATCCCATGGACTCGATAAATCTCTTCCAGTATTTCCTTGGGAGTGCAATGTGGGTTTTCCTTGAGGTATTCTTCCATGGATTCTGCAACCCATTGAACTGAGGCTTGTTGATGACCAGGATGTGTAATTCTACGACAAGTATGCTCCTCGTGAATGGTCCTTATTGTGAATGTAGGAACACCCGGCAGCTTTGCAGCATGAATTCTCCAAGGGCATCCTTCACTTGCACATTTAGCTGTGAAACGAGTCTTGTCAGACTTAACAGTCTGCATCTCAAATTGAAAAGCAATGGCTGCATCTCTGAATGCTCTTCTGCAGCTTTGGACATCAGGGAACTCTTTCCCAACAGTCAATGGCTGTGGATGTCTTACTGCCACTGGCAGCTGAAAATTCACATTTGATATGGGAACAATACTCAGCTCCTGATTTTCATGAAAATTATGGTACTCTACTAGAGCCAGTTCATGATTCTCACGAGAACCTACTCCAGGCTTTTGATCTATGAAACGATTTTCAAGGTCTTCAACAGTGGAAAGTCTTTCATTTACATCAGCCTTATCATCTCTATCAAAATCTACCTCATTTTCTTTAAAATTGTGAACATATTCTCGTTGCTGCGGAACCAAATCATTCTCATTACCCTGATAAGGAATTAGACTATGGTCATCAGTGTGTCCTAAACCCAACTCTCGAACATAGTCAATCTCAACATCCACATCCAAATTCTGATCACTAATACGTGTTAATTCAAAATTATGGCCATTAACCAAAACTGAACTGTGACTATAACCTGGTTCTAAGTATTGATTCTGCTTCAACAGCATATCCCTAGTACTTCCAATCATCATATCACCATTCTCCATTGTAAATCAAACTTTACAGAAAAAATATGGGAACTCCTTTCACGATGTATTAATAAGGCAGGTCCTGTGAAATTCACTCATAAGTCAAAAATCAGAACAAATGCTTTTCATAAAATAAAAACAAAGCAAAGCGATATTAACTGAACGGCACTGATTAGCTCAGCCGAACTAACCATAAATAAAATAATCAAATGACAATCGCAGAATTTGAATATCGAGAACCCTAAGATTCATGGAAACTAAAGGCGTATCAGCTAGCACAAACAAAAAGGAGTAAAATTGAGATAATGGAATTTTACAAGTGTCATTCTATGGCATTAGAATCTGAAGCAGATACTTCCATCTCATTGAAAAATCTTCAAAACCAAAACCCAGAAAGCAAATAGAGTGAAACTAGAAAGTGAAGAATTCAGTAGAGAAACCGTAAAAATATTTTGAAAACACAAAATTAAAATCAAACAAGACACTAATTAAACAGAGTCTTTATAAATGAGAGATTGATAAGGAATAGGGCAGAGAGCAAAGAATGTAAAAGTTGAAAAAATAAAAATTGGCGGGCGAGAGGGAATACCTGGAAAGAGGAAGGGTAGACAAGGGGAAGACCATGAATTGGAGGGACCAAAAAGGGCAATCCTCACTCTTCAGCCTTCTGATGGAAGGGAAAACAGATGCTTAGGTTTACCCAATTGCGAGGGTATTTATGTCATCTTCTCTTCCGGGTTCCATGTTTGTCCAGAAGCAAGGTAACGCCGTCACTATATCGATTCGGTTTAAAATTTGTTTTTTCATAAATATTTTCTTCATCTTCATTAACTTAAAGAAAAAAAAAACAAAATTATACTGGGGTCTAAAGCGATCATTTGACAGATTTCAAATCAGTTTTTTATATTTAATTTATTTTTATCCATGGTTAACTGTTAAATATGACAAATTATGTAATTAAATTACTATTTAAAAATCAAAGTTTCTGCTTTTATGACGTTTTTTTTCTTAATCAACAAAAAAATAAATTAAAAAATTTTATTTTTGAGCCAATTCGATACGTAGAGATGGAGTTTTTCTCTTTATCCAAAAAAAAAATAAAAAATATTAATATGAGCTTAACTTATCTCGTTTAACAATTTTTTTTTTCAATCATTCATATTCAGAACATCATTACTGAAGAGGGAATTATAGATAATTAAATTTAGACGATTCGGTTTATGATTTAAATAGATCAGTACATTAAAAGTTAAAGCTAGTTCTAAAATGCCTATAAAATTGAAATGCTGCTGATTAAGAACCACCGTCTTCGGTTTTCTTTTATACAGAGAAATTCTTAAAGGATCCATACATGATAGTGATACACTGTCAGGCAGAGGTGATCTGTTTCATTAATTGTTGATGCACTGCAAATTAAGAACCCAATCCTCCATTCTAATCTAATCTTGTGCAAAGAATAAAGGACAAGCTGACAAACTTGCAACTTCAATTCTAAACTGTCGCTATGGATGAAAATTCTGATTTTCAACATTGAATAATACATGCATATAGTTCAGTCCTTGTACCTTAGGAACTGTTATTATTTCTCAATCACACTAGAAGATAAACTTCAAAATATGGTTATTTGAATATTTTCCTGATCATTCAATATGCTGGATTAGTTTCATCTACTCACTGAACTTTGCTTTTATTGCAGTAAAATTACAATTTTTTTCGTTTTAAAAAAATCAATCAACTGTATTTTCATGTTATTAAAGTCACTTCTAGCTAATTTTTTGATTTAGATAACCAAAAACCTGATGTAACAGCTGATGTGTCACCAAAAATTGACTTGGAGTGACTTTAGTGAAACAAAAAAATAGTTTAGTAATTTTTTTGAGACAAAAAATAAATTTATGATTTTATTGCAATAAAAACAAAATTCAGTGATCATAGATAAAATTAACACCAATATGCTTCTAAAATTCAAGGAAACACCTCATCCAGCTGTAATAATGCATGCAATTCCAAAACCTTAATATTCTATTAGAAAGTTCCTATCTTTATAGATCTGGTCAAAACAACACCACTACAAAGGAAATTTAGATTACCTTGAGAATTATAATGTTGCAATTGTGTAAAAAAATTAGCTCATCTTTACATAGGCATAGCAATGTAAAAAAAATCTTGCCTGTAAATCCCCAATAAATAATTGTACCAAATCACAAGATCTAGCTAACTCTTCAGGCTTTTCACTAAAGCAAAACCTTTATAAGTATCTATCTCATCCTTTAGATCAAAACTAAGAGAAATGGATTGGTTCCTTTGAAATCAAATCAATGTTTAAAAAACCTACTTCCTATAATATTCATCAGGAAGCCACTTTTCCCTCCAACTGTGCAGAGTTTGCAACCTCAAGCTTAGGCAACAGTTCAGAAACCACCTTTTGTATGAGAATTCGATTTTGCTGATTGTTGCTTCCATTTATTACCATTTTTGAAAGAAAAGTAATTTCCTGATCATCAGAACTATTTACCAGCAGTTTGTTCCAAAATTCATCATCCACATTAATGTTTGAAGCTCTCAAGATTTCTATTACTTTCTCCAAGGTTGCAACATTACGACCAGCACCACAGCCCATGGCAGTTGCAGCACCCACAGCATTTGCAATTGTTAATGTATTTACCAAGGGTAAATTATGTATAAAACCAAATGCAACAGCAGCTACAAAACTATCCCCACACCCGACTGTGTCAATGACATCCACCTAATCACATTTTGAAATAGCAAACATTTTTATTTCCATTTACGAAGAAACAATGCAGGTGCGTAAATTTAAACTAACAGAAAATAGGGAATTCCTATTTCAAGCTACATGTGAAAAATTATACATTTAATAAATCAAGAAAAAAGCAACGGGAAAACCTAGAAGACATGTAACAAACAAGCATATTTCAAGCATGCAACACTGTTGGGCTTTGATTTCTTCATCAAGCTTTGTAACCAAAGCTTTTGCCATATCATGCAAGAACCTTAAATAACATATTAAATAAGGATGCATTGAGAACAAAATACTCATTAACACCCAAGAACCAACTCATTCATAATAATAGACAGTAGAACTGAAAATTCAAACAAATCTGAAATTGTACCTTGAATGCAGGCACACAAGATATACTTGACATGGTGACTAGAATTGAACCCCGAGAACCCATCTTCACGATCACCCATTTTGTACGTACCCCCTTCCTAAGCAACTTCCTCCCTGCTAATAGTGGGTCTCTTATGCCTGTCAATGACTCAGCCTGGAAGATTATTGATAGAAAGGGAACTAAGGTAATCAGCAAGAAGTATACTGATTAAATGCGAAATATGCAGGAGGGAGAACTACTAGTAATACAGAAAGATATAAAAGAATATGACCAAAATCCATACAGCAACTCTACTACCATGTTGATTTTTTTTGTGCGAACTTGTTTGGTTAAAATTTTTCTCTAGGCAAGCAATGGGCCAGAAATCATTATTATGTTTCATGTTCCGCTCCCTTTGCAAGGACATTAGGTTTAAATGGCCAGAGTTTTGACACCACCCTGAAAACCACATTGGTTAAAGATCTATGATGTATTTGTCAGCCCATAATTTCCAAAAGTATCTTAAGCTATCAATTTGGGTGATGGTCCATGGCGTCATATTTATATAGGTATGAAGCAAAAATGCCGAAACAGTGCCTTCCCTGCAAATCCTAAAGTTCCAAGCAGAACTTGAAAAAATTATTGTTAAGAAAAAGTTGCACAGACATTAGTTAGATAGCTCTCCACTTGCACGGAGCAAATGAACTATAATAATGCTAATGTCATACTGATAAACACACTGTTACTGCATCATGAATAGACGATGTTACAACCTTGGTATAGCAGTCATGGATGCGAACAATACTACAATGATGCAAAGTGAATTTGATTCTTTTTCCCACCCGTCAAAAATACAGAAAGCCAGTAAGAAAAACTAAGCCATATAAAGTCATCAATAACACATGTTATTATTTTCTTCTCTAACGTACTATAATAAAACTACTTTTGGTAAAGACAATTTGATGAGTATATCCTATTCTATAGAGCACTTGAAGTAATATGTATGGAGTAGCTTCTGAAACAACTAGTTCCAATTAGTTATGGGCCTTATGGCATCTCGTAGGGCAGGCTGTAGGTAATGTTAAAAATATAAAGGAAATGTAGCCCAAACCTCATCAGATGTTAGAAGAAGAACATCGCTCATCTTCAAGAAACGATGAAGTGCTTCTCGTTCTTCAGGTGTTCCAGTAGAAAGACTCTTTCCACGTGGTCCAGGATCGAAAAAAACAGATGTCCCAACTTCAACAGCATAATCTAGAGTTGAGACTACCAACCGGGGAGGGAGCTCATCAAAGCCATAACCATTACAGAAAAGAACCTTGGATTGTTTAATGGCCAACTTTACTTCTGCAGATAAGTTGCCCATCCAGCTAAATGCAGGTTCATCACTAAAATCAGCTCGACTGAAAAACAAAAGTAAATTACAATCATCTTTCTACAACTTAGACCATGGAAAAGAAATGATAAATAAACATAAATGACCACTCATCCAGTGGAGCAAAATTTATTATAGAATGAGAGACAAATTATTGAATCAAGTAATTTTACCTACAAAAGCCATGCCTTTGTAAAGGGTCAACAAGAACCCAGCATAGCAGTGTCTCGTATGAAGCAGTATTTTCAATGACATCAATGTCTTCACTCATCCTAACCGTTTTAATCCCCTCATCACGCAGCACATCTAGGAGGAATTTTCCATAAATTTCATGTCCTACATGGCCAATTGATGCACAACGAAGTCCTAATCTTGCAGCAGCAATAGCCATATTGCAGTTACCACCAGCTTCCCAGAATCGCTATGTGCAAAAACAAGAATACAAGATCAAACAAACCAAAAAAAAAAAAAAAGCAACAGCTATTAGTGGTTCATGGAAGTAAACGTCAACATCAACTCTCATATGAATAAAGAATGAAAGAAAGTTATGGCAGATCAAAAAGAGCCAAAGTAGAAAAATTCTAACTTTCTCAGCAGTGAAAATAATTTGACATTGTAAAAGAGTTTATTATTTAAATACGAACTCCAAATTCAGTTCGTTATCTTCAAACTCAACATGATTCTCATACCTTTTTTGTCTGCCAGGGAAGTCATGTTAGCACAGTTTAATGTAATGGAATAGCATAGTAAACATAATGGGACAAGCGAGAAAATACTTTTTATTCCATTATTTAGTTATAACAATAAAAGTATTCATATTTTCATTCAATCATGTTCTTACCAGCAAAAGCATTGTTGATATCATAATCACACTATTTGCTACCCTAAACCCTACACTTCAATTACGCTTAATTATTTAATATCATAATCACATTATTTGCTCATCAAGAGGCTCTGATTTTTTTTTTTTTTCGGAAAAAAAATCTCTCACCTCTCTAGATTTTAAAAATATATGGATTTAGCAGATAAGCAAGGAAGACAAAAATCCCAATTGAGACAATAACAAAAGAGCAAACCTTATCGGGTTGAGAAGCAGATAACTGGTCCATGAAAGCCTTGAGAGCTTCAGGGGAGCGAGGGGGCAATTTGGGAACATTAAGAACAATATCCACACAAAGATTACCGAGAGTGGCAACATCAATGTTTTTCAATCCAACACTTCTCAATTTCCAGTGTTGAACAGCATCATTTGCGTGGCCGAGAGAGACAGAACAGTGATTGGAAGCGGAGAGATGGATTCTACTGCAGCTGAAGGGGGAATGAGGCCCAATACCAAACGAAAGAGGGAGAGAAAAGGGTTGAATTATTCTAGGGTTATGAAAAGAATAACCATGGGAAGGGAAAGAAGAGCGAGTGGATGTGGAATTGAGGGTTGTGGTGAGATTATGCATTCAGAGATAGAGAGGTGAAGAGACTGAAGAAAAAGAGTGAGTGGAAGCTAAGGGAAATTGAAGAAGAAGACGATATGGAAATGAAGAAAAATAATAACTAAAAACTTTAAACGATTCGTTCGCCCACCAACATTTTCAAATGAATTAAGTTGTTCCTCTTTTCTTTATCAATTTGACGAGTGTGGATTCTTTCTGCGAAATCTCTCGCTTAATCGTATAAATGCTATCAAATTTTTTTCTTTATTACAATTTATTACTAAATTTTTTAGTTGTTATAAATTAATATTAAATATTTTATAAATATTATAATTTGATAATAATTTTTAATTTTTACTACTGAAATAATGATATAATATGATATGTTACATCATTCTATTATACACATCAGATTTATTCTATCATAAAAATACATTCAAAATTATGACGTTTTCAAAAATTTAGTAGGTTAATTTTTAATTTCCAATCTACAAATTTTCTTTAATCTTTAAAAATATTGTCATTTTAAGTATATTTTTATACAAAAATAAATGTGACGTGAATAATAAAATGATATGACATGTCATTTTTTAGTACCAGAAATTAAAAATTGATATGAAATTACAATATTTATAAAAAATTTAGTATTAATTTATAATAATTAAAAAATTTAGTACTAAATTATAATAAAATAAAATAAAAATATTTGACACCATTTATGTAATTAGTCTGAATATCTCATCTATCTTTTCTTCCTCTTTTTAATTTTCTTTTTTCTTTGGAGATTTTGTTTTGATTTTTGGATATTGAGAAAACATAAATGAGCTTTATAAATTATAATTTAATACTAATATATTAAAAAAAATCTTTTAAAAAGTTTAATACTAAAATATTAAAAAATAATCTTCTTCTTTTTTGTTTTATTTTTTTAAATTTTTTGCTGGGATTTATTTTTTCCTTTTGATTTTTTAAAAAAGAAATATAAATGGGCATAAATTGGTAAGAGAAAAAAATAGGCTTTTACAATATATATGATATATTGATAAAATTAAATTTTTATCTTCTATTTGTTAACCTACTACTAAGTTAATATTAGATAACATAATATATAATAGCTGAACTCAAAGGACTTACTAACTTTTTAATCTTAATTATTATTAATTAATAATTAAGATTAAAAGTTAAAAATCTAATATCCTGCGCCATCCTCGTTTCAAACTTCTTTTGTTTGGAGGGTATTTTTGATATTTTCTTTATCCTCAATATTTCGCTTTTCAGCAAAAGTAAGAATGCCATGTTTTACAAAATGTGGGTCACCAAACCTTTCCATTTCTCATTGTTTTTTCTCTTTTTTCCCTTCATTTTCCAAATAATCCAATATCAAATTCAAAATCTAATTAAAGTTACTAAAATAATTTAGATAATTATTTTTTTACTGAAAAATATTATTTATATCAACTGTTTTTATTTCAATTAATATAAAATATTTATATTTTTAATTCAGATTAAATAAAATAAGTTAATGAATATAGATATAATATAAATATTTTATATTAATTAGAATAAATTGGAGCAAAAAGATTTTGAACTTTTTATCTTATCCCACCTTTTCAGCAACCACATACATTTTTTTTTTTTACTTTCTCGACAACTAAAAAATTAAAAATTCCTACATTCAACAAGAAAACTACCGTGAGTAGAAATAAAAATACCATCACATAAAAAACCCAAGTGGGAAATTAAACAAAACAAAAGGCAAAATTCCAATTTTTACAAAAATATATATAATTTTGAACTTTACCCAGAAAAGAAAATCAAACTTTATCTTGAATTCTTTATGATTGTAGGGATAATATTTTTTTTTCTCTTTCAACTTTTTGAAATCTTCCCGCTATTTATTTATGCTCAAAATCCACTTTTTCTTTCAAAACAAACCAAATCCATTTACAAATATTTTGGCCTTCAATTGCTTTACAAAAACGTGAAAAAAAAAATCATGGGAAAATCATATTTGATATTTCTCATCAAGTTATATGTTATAATTTGGTTTGAAATTTGAAAGACTAGAGAGATGGAAGGATAGATATGTTAATTGGTCTGAAAATTGAGAATATTAGAGAGATAGAGCGAGAAAGAAAGAAAGAAAGAGTGGTCCAATTAAAATGAAAGAGATTGTGATGGAAAAATTTAGAAACATTTAATGATAAGTTAACATATTAAAATTAGTTTACCAATTTAGTAAATCTGAAGTTATTCAATCTAGCGGTTAAAATTAAAAGTATTTTATCTTATTATTAAAACTTACAGATTTATTAATACATCAAATATATCATAGAATGACTCGAAAAAAATACATATCCTGCCATCTATAAATAAATTATCCAACTAAAAAAATTTATTTAATTAACTCTATTAGTTATGTATTTTATTCATATAAATTCTTTCAAATTTAATTAAACAACTCTCGTAGCTATCAAATTTGAACAAACTTTAGTTCTTAAATATAAAATATTTAACATCTAATAAATTATTGTTAAAGAAATCGATTAAATGCGTTTGTTGTTACTATTATTGAAATACTTGTCACAAAGCTAGTTGAATAAATTTTTAGTTAAGAAGTAATTAATAAAGTCGATAAAAAATTTTTGGAGGACATAATTGCATAACATTAAAAATTTCAAGAATCAAAATATACTTTTCCTAATATTATTATCTTAATGTTGTTATTTCTCCAAATGAGATTGTTGGCGAGCTTCCTAAGAATTTTATTTGATTGGGGCATAAAAGTAAAAAAGATAAGAAACTTTATTGAAGCTATTTCTGTTTGTTAGCATACACAGACTTAAAGGTGGTGATTCTGGCGAAGCAAAAATTTACACATTCACCCCCTAATGATAAATCATAAATGAATATTAATAGGGTTAAATATACTAATTGGTCCCCCTATTTTTAGAAATATATTATGAAGTCTTTCGGATTTAATTTTTTGATAAATTTGATATTTTGTTTATATGTAATGTAAAAAATTAACCGAATGATTATATAATGTATCAAAAAATAAGTAACGGTATTATTGGTATTTTTTGGTTGACTAACATAATATTCTAATTGATTAACAGAATATTTTATTCAAAAGTAACAAAATGTCTTTTTAGTTATTGAAACGAAAACCTCAAAGATTTTATAATATATTTTTAAAAATGAATGGACTAACTAGTATATTCAACTAAATCTCGGAGGTGTATTAATAATTTACCATACTAATTTCCAACTCTTTCCACTTATATTGTTAATTAGCCATTGAGAAGTCTGCATTAATGAGTTAAATTTCAGGAAAAAAGAGCAAATACATTAATTTCCTCTTCAAACAATGAAATGGAAAAACCAATCAAGTCAACATTCATAGTATACCATTTTGATACCTAGAGAAATTACACAAGTATGATCAAGTATATATTGGGTAATCATGGCTATCATGCTATGGTTAAGACTATTGTTTACCAGGTAGAACAATTTCATAGATTGATTTCTGGTTGCAGAGTCTGTTCCTTGGCCAATTCATCAAGTCTCTTGACAACCTTTTCTGCCGCATCACCATATGCTTTTGAGACTA
>CATIWF010129979.1:0-16036 GCA_949630135.1 Balakata baccata
GCAAATGTTCACATGGAAACCCGGGACAGTGTCTGTTTAGCCTGGTCACAACAAAAAGAAAATGACATAAGCATGAGTATAAGCAAATGAAATGTTTACATGATTTAATATTATTTATATTCATATGATATTGATAAATAGATTGACATGCAAAATGTGTATGAATGATAATTACTACTTGTAATTGTGATGACTTAGTACTTTAGAAAGCTTTTGATAATTATTCTCATTGAGTTGCAACTCATCAAAGTGCATTATTTTCAGGCAGAGTCGGGTGATTAGCTCAATTTTGGGGTGCATACCATATAGAGGAAATGGATCACAGGTCACCGGCCGAGCCTCACCAATCTCTCTCCTTGCATTGCACATATGTATAAGAACATGACATTTGTATTTTGGGTTGTGTATCTGTATATGTATAAATTAGTAAATATGTAATAGTGTGTAAATGTGTATTTGGCTTTAACCTTTGTAACTGAAATAATTGAACATAGTATTTGAATTATTAATATATGTGATATATTAGGTTTATAATCAGGATGTGATGCTTAGCTGAGCTGTCAAATGTTGCAAAGAGATAATGTTATATAATTCAAAAAAAAAAATTTACCTCTCATTATAAACAAGATTATGTTCCATTTTATGCAATGTACGACAACATGATATAGGTATAAGGTGTTACATAAAGTGTAAACTAATTCTTTTTCACAAATTAAGTATACAAGATCATGCCATAACAGTCCCATAGCCATTCATATATCATCAATTCGCTGCTTAACATGAAAATAAGGTCGAATTACTACGCGTATATGTACAAACTTGACTTTAGAATCGTAAAAACCTTTGCTAACTCTCGTTCATGTGTTAATAGCTTCACCATCGTTACCTTCCTCACCTAACATGAAAATATTACCAAAAATTTCATTAATATCATATCTAAAATGAAGATTCTACCTAAACTAGCAAAACCTCTAAATCTATAATTTTGGAACACTAGGTGTAATCCCTCAATTTCATGTTTTAATCAACTTAATCATTACAAATGACTCTTAGAAGGTTCAATCCCATAAAAACTTACATTAGTTTAATGAAAATCAAGTGGAATAATGGAGGTTTTACCTCCCAAATTTGCCAATTCGAAATCCAAAATCCAAATCTTAAATCTTTGATTTTCTAGTTTAATCTTTGTTTTTACTTGTGTTTTCATGTTTTTAGGTCAAGAAATCAAAGGAAAACGATAGGAAATACTAAGATGGAGTTCTGGGGGTTGATAGCTAGGGTTCTTGGGAAGAGTTTCTCGCGTGTTTTCTAATGGAAAAGACAAGTACTTATATATGTGCAAGTATGTCACGGGTGTGACTCATTATGTCACTATTATGACACTTCAGTTACGCAAAACGCACAACTTCAATGTTCACGGCCGTGAACAGACCTTTTTTATGCATTTTCAATTCTTTTCTTGTAGTTTCTTATCCCATAAACCTTAGCCACTTGATTAAACTTAAATCATATTACATTATACTTAAATTTTCACTTGCTACAACTTTATATCATTTATATATATCCATTAATACGACTTTGTTTCAAGTTAACTTCTAAACCTAAAATCGTGGATGTTATTCATAGTATCTAGTTTTATCCACTAGATAAAATTTGTATCTAGTTTTATTTTGAAATGGATATTGCTTTTTTGGTTTTTTTTATAAACAATTTCCTTTTGTAAATATAAAGACAAATTTTAGAGTTTTTCTTTATTTAATTTTTTTTTAATAAAAAGATTGAGTGCTTGTTAATATTTGTAAGAGATGTTATGTAACTAAAGACTTTAGGAATTGCAAGAACCAATAAAACTAAGGAAGAATATTGAGATATTTATCACAAAAAAGGGGTCATATGAGAAACTTATTAAGGAGTTTATCAATGTATATGTAAATTGGGTTACGAAGAAGACATTAGCCACTTCATATGGTATGTCCATTTGCAAAGGCAGTAGGAAAATATCCTAATATCATATGACACTCAAAATTGATTTTGAATTTGTTTAGTAAAAATTAGTTAGAGTTTTAGTAACTTAAAAATGCGAATAATTAATTATAAAGTAGTTAGTCGAACATATGATTAGGAGCATAGTGAACTTTGGAATCTAAGCCTATACAATATTAACACTTTATAATTAGTTGAAGTTCATGTATGTTCTAGGAATTGATTTTCATATATATATATATATATATATATATATATATATATATATATATATATATATATATATATAGTATTAAGAATGGCATATGCTAATAACATTATTATAGCCAAACTCAATAAGGGTGAGAAATTGAACGATGATAATTATGAGATTTGGAATATGAAAATCCAATATGTGTTGAAAGAGCAAGAGGCTTTTAAGTTTCTTAACATGTCTATGATTGAACCTGAGCAAGGCAAACAACTTAACATAGAAAGGATCGTATGCCTATAAGGCCTGGAAAAGGAAAAACTTCATTGCTCGCATTACGTTGCTGAGCAGTATGGATGATGACATCATATGGGAGTTTCGAAAGTATGAGATTGTGAAGGACATATGGTCTGTTCTCTTTGAAAGGTTTGGTGCTATGTCTGTAACTAAGCTGAGATCACATATTATTAAGTTTGAAACTTATAAGAAACGCCCTGAACATATTATGAAAAAGCATTTGAGGCATATGTCAAACATGATAAGTAAGCTCAAAGATGTAGGTCATATCCTTATTGATGAACAATAAGTACATGCTATGATATGCTCACTACCTCAAAGCTAGGAACACATGGAAATGCATCTACCCATAATGAAAACGTCAATACTTTGGAGGATGTTAAACGCCACTTAGAGCTGGAAGAGGATTGCCTCATGGCCAGTAAGTCTAGTGCCGATGTGTACATCACTGGCTTTAGCTCTCAAAGTGGGAATGGGCGCAAACGAAAATTTCATGGTGGGAACTAGCAAAAGAAAGGTAAGGACAATTCTCAAGGCAAGAAAAGACAGAAGTTTAACAAATATGGAAACGGAAAAGGTTTCTTCAAGTAAAAGAAGCAAGTATCCAAGCTCAAGTGCTATAATTATGGAAAGAAGGGATATTTTGTACATGATTGCAATGAGCCCAAGAAGGTAAATGACTGTTGTGCACTTGTGAATGAAACTAATGTTTTAAGTTCTATTTTCCTAACTAAATCTAATCCTTTATAGACTAGACTCAGGAGCAATGGACCATATAGCTTGGATACTTGCCTTCATTGAATTTTGACGAATTCCAAGAGGAATGAAATAGGTATATGTAGCAAACAACTCCAAAGTTGAAGTAATAAGAATTGGCACTTGAAAGTTAGTCATATGTAGTGGCTAAACCTTATTTCTACATAAAGTGTTGTTTGCTCCTGAAATTTGTTCAATTTAGTTTCAATGTTGGTTTTACTTAAATTAGATATTGAATTACGTTTTCATAGACATGGTGTTGATTTGTTTTTAGGATAAAATTAATATAGTTGTGGTTATTTTCTGGATGGTTTTATTGTTCTTAATATTGAACATAATGATAGTAGTGTGCTTTTCATATTTTACATCTCCTATTGATTATGAGAACGATGTGAATGTTTTGCATGCTAGACTTGGTCATATTAGCCAACATTGTATGAACCAATTAGCAAAGAAGGCTCATTGGGTAAAT
Organism: Balakata baccata; assembly: GCA_949630135.1. Taxonomy (NCBI): domain Eukaryota; kingdom Viridiplantae; phylum Streptophyta; class Magnoliopsida; order Malpighiales; family Euphorbiaceae; genus Balakata; species Balakata baccata. Next base: position 3,699 of record CATIWF010129979.1, read on the forward strand.
TAGATAAAGTTGATTTGTCAACTTTTGAAAATTGCCTAATTGGAAAAGCAGTATGAAACCCATTTGGAAAAGGAACTAGAGCTATAAATCTATTACAATTAATTCATCTAGACATCTGTGGTCCAATGAATATTAAAGCTAGACATAGGGAAAATAATTTCATCACTTTTGTAAATGATTAAACTCGATATGGTTATGCTTGTTTGATTTCTCACAAGTCTCAAACATCAAATTACTTGTAACACGCTCCCATATATTATGAGTATATCCCATAACACATAGGAAGTATTACAGACTGAGTAGCTATAGCCTATCTAATTTTTTTTTCCATATAAATTATTATTATATTCTATACATGTATATCCACTTAGACTTGTCTAACTTATCGAATATATTTTGATCTAGCTATCACTAGTTCTGGTTTACCTGTTCAATCACATATTATATACCAGTTTAGGCCTACGAGGCCTTCATCTCATGTATCTCAACTATATTAAGTTGAGCTATATCTATTCTTTTTCTTTTTCTCTTTTACTTTGCATCGTAACACATAATTATAATATAACAAATATTATAAATTACATCCCTAATAACAAATGCAATAAACAAATGCATGTTATGATTATGTCTGGTTTAAGTCCGGTCTACATGGGCTTTGGCATCTCTACTATCAACTGGTATTTAAATTGTATATTGGCTCCATAACCTACGATGAAAATACGCTAAGCTACTCATAACTTAGTAACACATATATGTATATCATATAAAATATATAATTACATAATTCGTAGCATGTAATCATAACAACGTTAAAACATTTCCTATTCACACGAGTGTTACATGTTTATTTTGTCTCTTTTACATATAAGTGTATGATCCATAGATCTCATATATTTTCCCTTACTATAGTATCCCCTATTATCAATAAACGCATTTACCTCTCAGAGGCTTGAGCGTATATCCTTTCTAAAATTAGTATATTCTTTCTCATAATATTTATAATCATGTCACTTTACATTTCAATTCATTATCCCATTTAACATACAAGTATTCTTCATATCACAGTTTTTAGTCATTAGCTCAAATCTCGTTCCCGAACTGTCCGGATACAGGGTGTGAAATAGGGCCACTCTACGAGCTCAAACCACCCTATTCACTATGATTTCCAGTTAAGAGCACTCCCTAAGCTTAAGCTTCCTTGATTGATTATGATATACCCTATATGTGTAAACAAGACTAAGGGCTCTCCACGAGCTTAAGCTACCTTGTCTAATTACGATATATCATCTGTATATAAATGGGATCAAGGGTATTCCACGAGCTTAAGCCACCTTGTCCCTAAGAAAGCATAATTGGTTCAGTACCGTAAATCCCCTTAATGGTACACCATTTATCCTAATTCTAGTCCACGGACGAAGAAATGGGCAATTAATACTGCATTTCTTTTGTTTTTCATCATATTCGCATATGACCCAATTAATATGCATAGCATATAGTCACATATTCTTAAATCATATTTAAGGTCGTAACATGTTTTCATGTTGTATAACATCATATATTAACATATAAACATGTTTTGGCATGCTATAAGCATGCTTGCATATCATATAAGGTACTAAGGCTATCCAAGTGTAGCCTTTCCTGTCAACATGCAAAAATATCATAAATACAATTTCTTAAGTGAGAAACTTACCTCTATTAAGCCAATTCTTCAAGCACTTTGATTGCCCTCAATGAACTTGTGTGTCTGCCTACTTATCACGTTTCCATATTGATATTTAACCTAACTTACATCCAATTAAGCTAATAGCACTACAAGCATATTTGCATAATCATCATTGCTAAATTCCTATTGACCATATAGATGAATTAATGTTCCATAACTATTACTTATGGAATTCTTATATAGTCATATCCATATTATTTATATTTAGCTTACTCTTATTTCATCAATCTCAATTGATAGCATTCATTGTTTGTTAATGTTACTTATTATGCCATTGACCCCTTAAGTAATCTAACATGTTACCAATCAATCATAATTGCAATCTATCATATCCACCATGGCTAGTTACTTAGCAATGGGGTCATTAGTCATATATTTATATATTCCGGGTTTTCGGTACATTGAACATAAGGAAACCATACTTTTAAGTTCACTCTATCTTTAACTTCTATCATTTTTTTCATTATATTTTTTCAATAATTTCTAATTAACATGCCATCTATCACGAATTTCATATCATTTCATTTTAGCAAATTAAAATGCATATGTGTACTTAACTCCTATGGAGCCAACTCAAAATCCAAGCTTTAAGCTTTCCTAACCTCCTTGGTGGTCAATTCCACCTTCCAAAGGCATCTCTTATGCATAATCACAATTATTTCTCATCAACTCAAACTATGTATCAACATCCATAACTACATAATACTAGATATTGCAAATCCTAACTCCATGACCATCAAGCTAAGGTCTTTCTTACTTAAATCCATTAATTAAAATATAAATCAACCTCATCTAGCCTTTTAAAGTGTTTTCCCCAAAGAATATTCAAGGTTCTACATCAAACTTACCTATTTGCATATGGGTTTCTACCCAATTCGGGTAAATTACTTCAATCAACTATAAACTTGTTAAAAGGAGAGGGAAAACATGAAATTTTACCCAAAGAAGGAAGAAAATAAGGATAATTTGAGTGGAAGAGCAGAGTTCCCTCAAACTCCTCACTTTCTCTCTCTAACTTCATCTTCTTCCCTAGTAAATCTCCCAAATTCATGCTTGAATCTTGCTCTCTAGTGATAAATCTTGTGTTTAGGGATGAGTTTCTAAGGATTTGGGGCTTTACTAGGGTTTTGGGGCATTTTGGATCAAGTTTAAATGAAATAAATGGATCTTAGACTATTTATAGCAATCCACTTCACGGTTATGTTCATAGTCATAACACTTTTTGGCTTAGCCGTGAGCTATTCTATTAAAAAAAAGCCCAAAACATGACCTTCACGGTCATGAATAATTTTTTTTCATGATCATGAATAATTTTTTTCGTAGTCATGACAGTTTTCAACTTGGTGGTGACGTTGGTTGTGAAATGGCATAACTTATTCATATGATCAGATTTTGCTGAAATTTTACTTCTAAACACTTTCTAAACACATATAGAAATCATCTATAGGCATTAGACATTAAAATAAACAAGTTATCCTAACTCAAATTATCACATAAATAGGTTCACCACTACGCTCATGAACACAAGCTTAACACATAATCACATTTCTACCACTTTTGCCACTTTCATGCTTTAACATCTCATGCATATTTAATATTCTAATTGACTTTCCTAACCTTTTAAACATGCCATTTCATACCTTTATATGTCATTTATTCATATGTTACAACTAATCCCTATTTGCGGGTGTTACATTGCTTTACAAAATACATGAACTTAGTTGAGAATTAATTAGATAGGAAAATTAAAGTGTTAAGAATTGATCGAGGTCGAGAATATCTTTATGATGAGTTCAAACGTTTATGTGATGAAAAGGAAATATAATATCGGTTGACTATCTCGTATACTCTACAACAAAACGATGTTGCGGAAAGACAAAATAGGACCTTACTTGAAATGGTTAGGTTAATGATGGCACATGCTCGTTTGCCTATCATCTATTGGGATGATGCTTTGTTAACTGCCACATTTGTGTTTAATTATGTGCCCTCAAAGTTTGTTACCACCATACCGTATGAATTATGAATTGGTAGAAAATATGACCTAAGTGTTTTAAAACCTTAGGGATGTGTGACCTATGTACTTAATTCCTCTCATAAATATGGAAAATTGGGTTCGAGAGGGAACAATCAGGATATGTATTCATAGGCAAACAAGATGCTAGTAATATAGCTGAGTTTAAATCGTAAGATGTCACGTTTCTAGAAAATGATTTGGATCTAACTATGATTGCATATCCCAATAGGAGTAACATTAAAATCAAGGAATCTTAAATCTGACGAATGAGTTGCAAACCAGTACCTCGTTGTCGTTTTGAGATTGAAGAGGAAGTTTTCATTACTACCCATAAGATACAGGTGAGCCAAGGAATATAAATGTGGCTCTTTATTGCCCTGCTAAAGAAAAATGGATGAAGAAATAGAGTCTATGAAACAAGTCATGTGTGGAAATTAGTTGACGCACCCAAAGGATGAAAACTTATTGGAAATAAATGGATTATTAAAATTAAGTGTAAGACTGATGATACTATTGAAAGATACAAAGCCTGCCTAGTTGTGCAAGGGTATACACAATAGGAGTGAATAGATTATAAATAAATGTTTTTACCTATTGTAAGGTTTACCTCAATATAGTTAATTCTAACTATCATAGCAAGTATAGACCTATAATTACATCAAATTGATATGAAGACTACCTTTCTCAATGGAGAATTAGACGAAGAAATGTATATAGAACAACTAGAAGGTTTCATTGTTAAAGGCCAATAACATAAAGTATGAAGACTTTTAAAGTCAATTTATAGCCTTAAGTAGTCTTCAAAACAATGGTACATTCAGTTTCATAATGCGATTATATCTTATAATTTTGAAATGATTGAAGAAACCATTATGTTCACATTAAGAGGTCCATAGATAAGTTTGTGATCTTATCTTTATATGTTGATGACACACTGATTGCTAGAAAAATATGAAGTATGTAAGAGAAATTGAGAGATGATTATCATCCAACTTTGAGATGAAAGATATGAGTGAAGCTACATATATCCTTAGAGTTAAGATTTTAAAGGATCGATCAAAAAATTTATTCTCTTTCACAAGAGCCAAAAATCAAGAAAAATCTTGAGCAATTTCATATGCAGGATTGTACACCAATTGATACTCCTATTACAAAAAAGAAATCCTTAGCCAAATGATGTGTCCTAGAACCTCTGAAGAATTGGAACAAATAAGCAAAGATACTTATTCTAATGCAGTTGGAAGCCTAATATATGCTTTAACACAAGGTTGGAAAAATAGGTCCGGTCAATGAACTGGGAAAGCCAGCGGGTCATAAGTTTAAGGTCGAACCGACCTAGGTAGTATTTTCATAAAATATTACATGTCTCATATATAATAAAACATAATATGTCTCATACATAATAAAAATAGAGAATATTTTGTTGGAGATCTTTTCTAGTGTACAAGAATAATATAACATGTCTAATATTCTCTTTTTTATTTTTTTTAAAATCATATTTTATATATTTGTATAACTAAATATTTAATTAATTATTAAATGTAAAAGTAATTTATAACTTGAAAATACAATCAGCCGAAATTTTCAAATTGTAAAAGAAAAGTAATATAAGAAAGAAGTAAGAAAAAAATGTAAAAATGAGTGAACAATCCCACATAGAAAAAAGTAAGAATGAAAATAATATAACATTTTATAAAAAAATGGGTGAGTTAATTGTTTAAAAACATGTTTATTTTGACCAATTAAATTGGATCAAATTTAATAATTAAAATATTTTACAAAAAATTAAAAAAATCCAGAAAAACCAATCAAAACCGGCCGGTTCCCGATTTTTCCGGTTGAACAGACCGGATCGCCGATTTTTCTACCTGATTGTTTTCCCCTCAATTTTGGAGGTAAAAACCGCCCGGCCCAAGGGCCGGTTTCCGATTTTTCCAATTGACCGGTCCGGTTTTTACAACCATGGGTCAAATAGTCCAGTGGCATGTTCACACTTTCCATTAAAATGTAATTTTGTCATCTTGCCTTCAAATTAGATCTAGCTCCTACTATCTCCTTTTAAAAGAAATTTTTTCTCTAAGAAGGTAATATATTTTGAAATAAATACATTTTGTTCCAAAGTGTAGTAGAATTGATATCCCATTGTTTATTTTGGATATCCCATAAATAGACATTTATCAGACTTAGCTTTTAGATTGTCTATCATTATTCGCTTCACATAAGCCAGATAACCTCATATTTTCAAATGAGAAAGAATAAGTTTCTTCTTATTCCACATCTCATGTGGAGTAAAATCAACTGACTTGGAAGGGACTTTTGTTTAAAATGTAAATAGCAGTCTCCAGTGCATAACTCCAAAATGACTTAGGAAATTCTACAAATCCCATCATAGACCTCACCATGTCCAATAAAACCTATTTCTCCTTTTAGCCATATCATTGTATTATGGCGTGTAAGGTAGAGTCCAATGGATAATATTTCATTATCTCTCAAATAAACTTGAAACTTTTGGCTTAAGTATTCACTATCTCGATCAAATCTCAATGTTTTAATACTCTTAGCAAGTTGTTTCTCTACTTAATATATGAATTCTCTGAATGTTTTAAATGCATTAGATTTGTATCTAATAAGATACACATACCCTAATTGTGAGTAATCATCGATAAATGTAATAAAGTAAAGATAACCAATTTTGGCGTGCACAGACATTGGGCCACATATATCTAAATGTATTATGTCCAAAAGCCCAGTGGTATGTTCACTGTTTCCACTAAACTTTAATTTTGTCATATTAACTAATAAGAAAGACACACATGTGTCATATGATTTATAATCAAATGACCTCAAGCTACCATCCTTATATAACTTAGTCATACGCTTCTCACTTATATGGTGTTATAATCGATTAATCCTAATTAAGGTTGAAGATGATTACCTTTAATACCAAAGATTTGTTCTTTGTTTTTCACCGTACCGGGCTGTTGCAAACCACAATAATCCTTTCTTAGATTACCTCTAAAGGAAGTTCACGCGAAGGAGAAGAAGAGAAATCTCTTAGGGAATGGGTAGATAACAATCCTCATGCTAGCAAGGAGAATTATTAATGGAGAGAAAGGAAGAACTTGTTCTCAATAAGTTCTATGTTTGCAACAACAAAATAAGTCTCAAAAGAGACTATTTATAGCCCTTGTGCAAATAGCGTTTTGGAACCCACATTTTAGATTCCTAATTAGATTAGATCTCTAAAACTAGCACCTTTCGCAATCGCGAATCCCCATTTGCGCACACAAAAAGTTCATAATTTAGTGGTTCCAGATTGTGAAATCCCTTTTCCTGATCGAGACTTTGTGCGGTTCTAGTCTAGAAATTTTTTCCAACCGCGAGTAGGACATTCCCACTTGCGAGTCAATCGCTCTCACAAAAGTATCTTTCGTGATTGCAAAAATATTCACGCTCACAAAAGATCCATTCGCACTTATGACTTTGCCTAGACCAGGTCTTTTCTTTTGGTTTTGGATCCGATCAAAAGTCCATTTTACTTCTTCTTTGCACATTTAATATGTGTGATCAATTAGATTTCTAGTTATATTGGCAACTAAAATTAACACTTAATCTTTAGCAGATCATAAGCGGTATCTAGCAACATATTATGGTCTCCAATTGATCGGAAAGTCAGTGGCCTAACTATAAACATTTCCATAGATAAATATTTGTCCAATTCGTCCTTTTACCTTACTATACCATTTAGTTTAGAGCATGAATTCTATGTCAGCTCCCACTAGACTGATTGCATCACATCTATTCCAAGTAACATGGTTGTAAAAACCAAGCCGGTCCGGTCGGTTCAACCAAAAAAACCGGCCTTTAGACTGTACAGTTTTTACCCCCAAAACCAGGAGGGAAACAATCCAGTGGAAAAATCGGGAATCGGCTGATTTTGACATATTTTTTCCGATTTTTTTTAATTTTTTGTTGAAAATTTTTAATTATTAAATTTAGTCCAATATAGCCAATTCAACCGGTTCAATCAAAAAATTGATCTTAAAACTAGATGGATTAATCATAAAATAATCAAATTAGTCAAAATAAACATATTTTTAAATAATTAATTCATCCTTATTTATAAAATGATATGTTATATTCATTTTTACTTTTTTTCTATGTGAGATTATTTACTCATTTATATATATATTTTTTTACTTCTTTTTTATATTACTTTTCTTTTACAATTTGAAAATTTTAGCAGATTGTATTTTCAAATTATAAATTATATTTATATTTAATAATTAATTAAATGTTTAGTTATGAAAATACTAATGCCTAGAATTCTGTTCTTCATATAATTGAATAGAAGATAGATCATATTTTCAACAAGGTGAATGATATTGAAGTAATCAGTAAAACTCAACTTTATCTTCAACAAGAGTTTATGTACAGGTTACAAAAGCATATACTAAGTCTTCAAAATAAATTGATGCACATGATCCAAACCCATATATTTAGGCCAATATTTATTAGTATACGGTAAAAGATCTCCAATAATTTATTTTCTATTTTTATTATATATGAGACATATTATATTTTATTATATATGAGACATGTTATATTTTATGAAAATACTATGAAGACCAGTTCGACCTTAAATCTATAATCCGTTGGCTTTTCTAGTTCATTAACTGAGCCGGTTTTCACAACCTTACCAAGTAATATTATATATTGTCTTTAATACTCATTATTCTTATAAATATGTCACTAAAAACTATTTTCTAGATATTTCCACTCTAATTAGAGATTTTTATATAATAATTTCAACAAAAAAGCCATGAGTTACGCTTCTATAAGAAATAGTAAATCCTTTGTTTGCTACTCATCACAGACAGTAGATGGAGTCTTGGTCGTGAGTTTGAAGTTTTTCATAAACTTTTGAAAGTAACATTAAATTTAATTGTTAAAATAAAAATAGAGATTCACTAAATTATATCAACAACATAATTTTAATTTAAACTAACTAATAAATTGTGTGAATTACACATTGTAGTTTATTGGAGTGTAAACGTACTTCAATTATTATCATATTCAATCTAACTCAATAACGAAATAATTTTATATTAACATATTACCATTAGTCTCACTCTAAAAATATGAAGAAAAAAAATCATTTTTTAATAAAATAATATATATTTTCAAATCATCCGAATAAATATACAAAAGACTTTACAAGGCCAAATTGTGGGTTATTATTATTATTAATATTCAAAAATCAAATTGAAATGACAAGAAAGCCCATGCTATTTTCCCAAATGCAAAATATTAGAAAAAAATTGAGAAATTTTTGCATTTGCCGTGTTTATAATGTAAAAGCAGGAGGCTGTAGTGGAGAGATGGCCAGCATGTTCATTCGTTGTGGGACATAGTGGATTTGGTTTTAGATTGTGTACCTACCATGTGCAACATTTTTTCTACTTATTTTTATTTTTTATATCTTAGATTTGGATTTTGTACCTTTTCTGGGAAAAAATTATTTTTATATTTTTTTAATTTTAAAGATTAATTTTGGAGAGAAAGATTTTTTTTCTAGAAAAAAGATTTTAGAAAAACAATTTTTTAAAATTACAAAATAGTCAATTAAGTAAAAAAAAAATTATAAAACTATTTTCTTTACACTCAACATAAATTCTAAACACAATCTAAATCCATAATTCTCAACTGCTGAAGACAATTTTCAGATTCAGACTAAACTTATCAACAATATAATGAAAGTTTAACTTTGTTATTGTTCTAATGTAATGCATTTCATATGGAATGGCTATGAGATAGGAAATATTATTTGTTTATTTACAATTGCAAGTGAGTTGTCATTATACATTTTTATATAATGTAAGCTCCCTTAATTATTTGGTAAATTGTTTATTAGTATTCAGATTAAATAATTTATGAGTTATCTAATCATAATTTTTTTACCAAATAATTAACCTCCAATGCAAAACAAGCAAAATGGCAACTGAACTAAAAATAAAAAAAGTTCTCATCTTGTTCACATATATTCGCTATTTTAAAAAAATAATTTTTCTATGAGCAATATATTTATATATATAGGGATAACAATTGGACTCGAACCTATATATTTGTTCAAAACGGATGGTTTTTTAATATGTTTTTCCCGCCTTAAACCCGCTTCAATCCCAAGTAGAACATTATGTATGTGCCATGTCCCAAATCCATATATATATATATATATATTTAAAAATAAAAAAATTTAATTAAAAATTATGCAATTAACTCATTAACTAAAATATAAAATATTTTAAATTAAAATAAATATTTTTAAAAAATTATGGGAAGAAAATAATAAAATCAATATTTTTAATATTAATTTTTTAAAATTAACTAAAATTATCTTAAAAAATGGGAGATTAGGTCAGAAATCCTGTCAAGTTTCGAAACGAGATAAATTATATAAAAAATTTCTTCATTAGGGTTCAAGATGGGGTCCTGAATAGACTAGCAATTTTGAAATTAGTGATAGAAATTAAAAAATTGGTCTCAAATTGGTCTCGTTGTCACTCCTATATTTTTGCTATCAATTTAACCATCAAATGTAGTTATATCTTAATTTTGAATTATTTTCACACATCATTCCATTTATAACTTAGCATTAATACACAATAATTAATGTCTCTTAATTTTAATTTATAATATTAATATTAAACTTTAATTCAGGCAACAAAAATACCTGTTTTACCTGCTTTTATAAGTTTACAGGTTACCCCCTTTCTTTATCCCCATTCCCCTATAGTGGGGAATTCTTATCCTCATCCCCATTGATTTTTTTAATGTAAAAATAATGAATAATATATTAATACTATAATTTTACATAATAGAATTACTAATTTAGGATGTAATATAATAGTACTTAACAAAATTAATATCATATAAATTTAAAAGTTCACAAATTAAAACAAGTACAAATAATACATAAATATCTATAGATAATTCATAAATACCATACATAATTTAAAATTCAAATATTTAGAAAAAACAAATAATTCATAAATAAAATAGTGCATAACTTAAATTAATATGACTATAATATCTATATTAATTATAAATTTATAAATATATAATTTTATTAAGTAAATTATATATATATATAATTTAGATTAGTACATAAATTTAATATAATATAATATAATATAATTATTTTGATAAAAAAATATATAACATATATAGTAAGATATATGTAATATAATATTAAAAATTTAAACACATAAGTATAAAGTATAAATAATTATAAATATATATGATTTTAAAGAATAATTATTAGGTTTCAACAGGCCAGGATATGAAGTATCTTTCCCATTTCAGCCCGCCCTGCTCAATGGAAAAGAAATCTTTCCATTCTCGTCCCTATGGAAAGGTGAATCGGGGATTCTTCACCCTTTCCACTTCATTGCCAAGTCTAGACTTCCTCTTTCATCTAATAAGAAGTTGACACGTGTCATATTTAAAATAATATTGTTTAGTTAATTAAAAAAATAAAAGGGTCAAATTAGCCTATAAAGTATATCCAAAAATACAAATTAGATTTTGAACTTTGATTCAATACTATAAAACCCTTTAAGTTTTAATATGATATAAATAAGCCCCTAAATTATTTCAATTTTTGTCACATTTGATAAAACTTGTTAACTTGGTTACCACTTATAAACCGGTACATAACATTTTTAGCTCAACTTAAAATTTGTTTTTATTTTTACACATGATAGTATGGATGAGATGGCGTAAGTTTTTTCCAGTTTAACTAGAAGTATCGAGTTTGAGTTCAAAACATGTATCCACCTTAAAAATTATGAGAGAGAGCTTTGTCACCCTTGAAGTCTTACCTGACACGAATAAGATGAATTTCAATATGTGGTCCTAATTGACTAGTTGATGATGTCTATGGTTTGACAAAAAAAAAAAATTAAATTATTTTCAAGTTTAAGTTAATCTGTTATGTTTTATCTAATTTTGGATTGGATTTTTCATATAAGTTTGAGTCAAATTGGATCAAATAAAAAATTAATATTTATATGAAAAAGTTGAATTTATGAATTTAAAGTTCATTATATTCTTTCTATAATTGAGAAAGTTAAAGTTGGACTTCTTGTAAACATGGCTATTCTGCATATTTGTTAAGCACTTGGTTAAATAAAATTTCTACCTATTAAACAATAAATCTATATATCACTGCAGTTAGCCAATTGCTATCAAATCTGCCTATATTATTTTATTTATTTGGAAGGGAAATATTATGGATTATACAAATAAAACAAAATGTTATTATGCTGTGTTTTAGAAGATAATTCAAATAAAGAAATTAATTACAATATTTTGGAACCAAGCTTTTCCTATTTAGGAATCACAATCCGACACGCATTCGTGGAATTCTAATTTCAATCTGCTTCGAATAGGACGGTTAAATTCGAAATCTGCTGCGATAGGGATGGAAACAATATGTATATTCTCTGCCCTGAATCCGATCCTCAATACATATATAATAGGGCAAATTACAAAAAGAAAAAAATTTTAAACTTTCAGTTTCTATTAAAAAAA
>CATIWF010130034.1:0-29259 GCA_949630135.1 Balakata baccata
AACCAAGTCTAAATTTATCGGTATTCAATTCAACTTAGTTCAATTACCACCCTATTTATGCTTATCCCTTTTCCCTCTTTTTCTAGTTCTATATAGTTCTACAATTAGAAGCTGAATACAAGCTTCACTTCAAACAAAAAACAGAAAGTTATTTAGGATAAAAATAAATAATAAATATGATAACATTATAAAATATAAATTCCTATATTATGAAAATGATATTATTATAAATATAAATTACTTTTTATAATATAATAAAAAATAAAAAATAAATATGATAACAATATCAATTCAAAAAACAAAAAACTATCTTCTCATATGCTTTCTGTAATACAAGTACAAGAATAAATAAATGAATAAGCAATGTTACCAGCTGGAGAGCGGGTGATGTACCAATATGTAGTGCAAAAATCCACGTGTCTGAATTTCGGTTTGCATAGCTGAAGTCAGTCAGTCACCGATATGTGTGGTGTTGAAAGAGTGAGTTTCAATCGAGCAGTTGGTCAGAAATGAACTTGGGCTGCCTGCAATTCGTATCTACTATAGTCAGCCGCGTCTCTCCGCATGGCATCACCGTCAGAGCACAAGGCGACAATAATCGGCCGTAAGGCCATCGCTTAGACCATCCGATCTCAAATCGCTGATGAAGTCCGACAACTCTCGGAGTAATACGGCAAGGTCCTACTAATCTTTCTCATTGAATGCGTGCTTATCCACTTAGAATTAGTTTTTTCTCCTAAAGTTGAGCTCTTGTTAGCTGCCTTCGCTTTCTCTGCTCAGTTCAAGCGCATACACTGTCACCTTCCAATCCTTTTTCGAATTCAAAATTTTGTCTCGTTTATAAGCGAAACGAATTGTAAATATAATATTGAGCTGTTCATTGTTAGAAATATTACAGCCGAATTTATAGAAATGTTAAAAATTTCAAGTACATAAAATTTCACAGATAATTCTTAGTTTATGGTAGTTGAAAAAACTATTTCCATATTTAGAGTAGATTTTGGTAAAATTCTAAATTTAGAGTTGTTTATAAAGTTATTTCTGAGTTTGGTTTTTGTAGGTAAGAGAGTGGGCAAAGTCAATGTGCCTGGGGAATTGGCGCACCAACTTAGTGCGCCACTTCGCTCAGACAGATCAGTGGCAACCACTTTGTTTTTTTTTAAAAAAAAAAAAAATTAATCTATAACTATTTTATTATTTGCATGAAACATTGCATGCATGTTTTTCTTTTTTCAGAACACGTTACATGCATAGTTCTCTTCTAATAAACTGTTTTTTTTTTTTAAATTAATCTATATATTTGTTTTGCATGCATGGTTCTGCTCTTAGTTTTTTCAAGAAAGGATGCTTCTCTTATTTTGTTTTTTAAATTAATCTAACTTATTCTTTAAATATGGACCTTTAGCTTGTTGATTATAAAAAATTATATTGTACGGTTGGCAATATTTTTTAATGAATTTTATTTATTATTTTTTTTGTTAATTAGATTTTTTCCTACAGAATTAAAGGCAATTAAGAATTATTAAAGAAAATCAATCAAAATATTGATTAATATATATAATATTTATATGGATTTATTATAATAATTTTTCATAAATAAATAATAAAATATTATGAAGTAGTTTTTTTTATTTAGTGATTAAATAAATAAAATATGCTGTAAATAAATAATTAAAAGAATACAAAAAATAAATAAATCAAGTCCTTAATGATAAAAACGTTTGGTAGGGCACAGGAAAGCATTTAAGAGAGAATTTATTCTCCGCATACCGAGTAAGCTTTTGAAAGGGAGTACTGGCACACTGTCAATGCGCTAGTTAAACTGCCGCACTGTCAGAGGTGCCACCTCAGGTGGTGCAGTGAGCTTCACTTGGCTTGGTGCACTGAAATTCATCCGGTCAAAAATTACCCTAAATTGAGAATTTATGGCAAACGGACGCTAAATGTGTAAAATGTTTTTCAAACTGCAAAGTGAGAAATATCCCGAATTTCATCTTCGTCTAATTTACCTTGAGTTCCGTAGTTAAACCCATTGAGCTTTAGATTCCAGGTTATCCTCTGCATAGATTTATCAGTTGGATTAGCCGTGTTTTTGTTGTATTTATCCATCGAGAAGTTGATTCTAGGTCCTGATGCGCAATATTTATTTATTTTTTCTTTAAACTAAGTTCAGTCCTTCCAGCTTGAGAAGCAAGATTTTAATTTTATACCTTTCCCGGAATTTAAATTGAAAAAATGCCACTCTGGGTTGATTGTAATTGAGCCTCACATCATAAAATATAATTTGAAATTCTGGCTAATATCCAATTGCAAAATTGCATTTGCTTATTAAAACTATGGAATGAATTAGCTCAAGTGCATGGTCCTGATTTGCTGTTCTGTTGCTCTTTATCTGCTAAAATTAAAGTTAATAGCTTTAAGGATGCTTGCTTCTGAAACCTGTCGAACAAAGCTTCAATGTGAAATTGTTATTTCTTTTTCATGTAGCATGGATTTTAGTACTTTGCATCCTTTGGTCTGCTTAGGTTCCAGGATTGGCTGTTGTCATTGTAGGCAACAGAAAGGATTCCTCAAAGCTACGTAAATATGAAAAGAAAGGCATGTGCTGAAGTTGGGATAAAATCAATTGACATAGACGTCCCAGAACAAATATCTGAATCCGAATTGATCAGCAAAGTTCACGAGCTAAATGGGAATCCTGATGTACATGGTTGGTTGCTTTGTTAATTGTGTACGTATATATATTTTGACGCCGCACAGCTTTTATCTTCTTCACTTGATTTTTATCTTATTGTTGTGCTGATAACATGAAGCCCAGCACTTATTTGAACAATCAGTGGGACGAATTCATCTTTTTCAACATTGTAGTTTAGAGTTTCATACATGTAATTATGGAATAAAGCTCGACACTTTAAGCAGAATCCAGATTTTATGTTCTGAGCAAAATCTTGAAGAACCTTGGAGTTTCTCGCTAATACATTTTTCTGACATCTGGTGAAAGTGAAACTATTTGTTTGTGTCAACAAATTTTAAAAACCCATACAATGTCGACAGACTAAGCAGTTGCAAGCAACCTGGCTTTGTTTCTGTATGTCACATGATATCCTTTTGATGATTTAAAATTTTAATAAATTTATTCTTTGGTCATATTGACAGGAATATTGGTTCAGCTTCCATTGCCAAAGCATATTAATGAAGAGAAGGCCTTAAGTGAAATTAGCATTGAAAAAGATGTGGATGGTTTTCATCCATTGAACATCGGCAAGCTTGCTATGAAAGGCAGAGAATCTCTTTTTCTTCCCTTTACCCCTAAGGCAATGCAATTGGTCTCAAAAAGTTGTCATTTTAACTTATTTAACATTTTTTTTTATAACATATCTTCTTTGAGATCAATAAAGGATGTGGATATTCAGTGAGAAATTTGTATATTTTCTTAGCAGCAATTTGTTTTTCTCAACAGGGTTGTCTGGAACTTCTGTCGCGGAGTGGCATAAATATAAAGGGGAAAAAGGCAGTTGTGGTAGGGCGTAGCAACATAGTTGGACTGCCGGTGTCATTGCTGCTTCTGAAAGCAGATGCCACTGTTACCGTAGTTCATTCTCGTTCTGAAGATCAAGAAAGTATCATTCGAGAAGCTGACATCCTTATCGCTGCAGCAGGGCAAGCAATGATGGTATGACGATGACTCATTTTTGCTTAGTTGCTATGATATTAACAGTTGAACTATTTCCTGTTGCACACTTTCCTTGCATATAAGTTGCAAACATACATGTGCAGAAACATATTTTCTTCTAATTTATGGCTTCTTATAAATTGTTATTCATTTTCTTAATTTTCAGATCAAAGGCACCTGGATCAAACCCGGTGCAGCGGTTATTCATGCTGGAACAAATGCTATCGATGACCCAAATAAGAAGTTGGGCTATAGGCTAGTAGGAGATGTAGATTTCAAGGAAGCATGTAAAGTAGCTGGATGGATTACTCCTGTTCCAGGTGGTGTGGGTGCTATGACTGTTGCAATGCTACTCGAGAACACCTTGGATGGTGCAAAGCCTGAATTTGTGCATTAATACTCCATAATTTTTCTCTTGTGAACTTATTCTTCCCTTTTTTCTCATTAGCCTTATCATCTTTCTCTTCATAATTGGGTATACCACATTCTGACCCTCCGTTTTCAAGGATAATATTTTTCACTTCAGTGGTTTTTACTCTCATTTTTGTCATCTATAATTTCACATTAGACTTTCTGATGTTTGCTAGATTTGCAACAAGTATGTTTAGGATGGGGTGATTTTGGCTTCTTTTGCTGTCCTTTTATCATAATCAAAGTGAAAGGTGAGAGTGGCATTAGTACAAGTGAGAACTTTTGTGGAAATGCAAATTGGAATAGGCAGAACAAGGTTTATGCACTGAATCAATCCTTTGTCTGTTTCCATCAAGTAATTAATCTAACAAAATGGCTAATAATTACTGTCTTCTTTACCTTTGTTTACCTTTTGCTCTTGTGGCTCCTACTATTGCACTGGGCTCATCCGCGCCTTACTGCAGACCAATAGAGGCTGACGCCGAGGATCAGCTTCAGTTTGCATTAATAGAATACTTAAAAGGAGAATTCTTCTTTTATGGTGCACATGGTGAAGGGCTTGACACTCTTGCTCCAGAATTGGCCAAGGGTGGTCCTCCTCCTATTGGAACCCAAAAGGCCAATCTTTGATCATACCACTCGTCGAATTTCTGAAAGTGTTTGATGATGCAATTGGCTATAAAATAAGATAAATGAGATGTTTAAAATTGTTCTTCAACGTTCTAAAATCAAAATTTGAATTTTTTTTATTTTTTATAAATTGCTTTTCTCAAATTTACTTCTGAAAAAAAATATATATTTACTTGCTTTATTCAAAACTAATTTTTAAAACTCAAAAAAAATAAAAAATATAAATGTTATCAAAATAATTGTAATATATTAAACTATATACAATTATATGTATCTAATTTAACTATATACAATTTATTTTTTAATTTCTTATTAGCCATTAAAACTTATTTTTAACGATATTAATTGTTATTTTTCTGTTAATTAAATTAATTCAACAACAACTACAATCAGTTTATAGCCTAATTTTTTAACAACTACATGTATTCTTTTTTTTAACTATATTATTAGATGATTGATAAAAAAAAATCACAAAAATAACCGTATTGAATTAATCAAACAATATAATTAAAGTTATTAATAACTTTTATGTATTGTAATGCACTTTTTATTATTTAAAAAAATATATTTCATATAAAATTAAAAATACTTTAAAAAGCAACTAAAATTTCTATTATAATTTTTATAATATGACTTGATATTAAGTAGTTTATGTAGTGAATTAAAATTTTTTGGAATATTGTAGATATTTGTGAGACATTATTATCATTATTAAATAAAAATAAATTGCAAACCAATTCAATCTGCGATTGTAGTTTAATTTGATTAATTTTTGTATATTTATGGGTTGAATTGGATTAAAAAAATTTTAATCTACGTGAGTGGGTTGGTTTGAATATTATGTTTAACACACACACCAAATACCCTAATTACCCCAAATTTTAGGCGCAAAGATTTCAATGGACAAGTCTACGGAAAGCCCTATTTGCTATGGCAGTTAAAGGGTCGTTTTCCTATAATTTCTTTTGATTCCATGCCAAGGTATTGTTGGAGGAATTGGAAGTGTTATGGGAAAGCACTCTATGTGGTGGGGAGCAAATCGTGGAGTGATATATATATATACAGTCCAAACATATTATTATAATAAAGTACAAAATAACATACAAAATTAACTTATAGTATCTTCAAAGACATAGGCCCTAATATGTATATACGTCTTGTAAATGGTGGATTTTGATATTTGTAGAAAATAAAATTGAAAAAAAAATATATTGTATTACAAAAATTTAAATTAACATTTTTTTAATAATGATATAAAGCATTATTAATAAGTAAATAGTACAAAAATTCAAAGACAGCTAGTAAGCAAATACAAACATCACCGATCATCCACCCCTAACATTGATATAATATGGGATGAATTTTATATATGATATTTCAACTATTTAAATTATAACAATTTAATATTTCAAAAATTATTATTGTTATAAAATAAAAATTAGAGTAATTTTATATTACGAATAATTTTTAAGATACTAAATTATTACGATTTATATAGTTGATGTGCCGTTCGTAAAATTCACTCATGTTTCTGATTTTGCTTCCCTCGTGTTTCTTAATTATAAAGTACAAATGAAGTGAATTAGGGTTTATCTTATATAAATCCCACAAATTCTTTTTTTTGTTTTTTCCCTTTTCTTTCTATCAATATAAAATGACCAAATTCAAAATATCCAAATATTATGATCTAAAATTTATGAACAAAAATATGAAAAGAGGATGATGATCAGAAAATGCATGCGCATTTTAAATCTTGAAAAGAAACTATGATTAGGTTGATGACTACACCAATTTTCAAGAATTGAGTGGAGACAACTTGAGAAGTAAATCCACCTATAATAGTATGGATAAGATGATTTTGGTATCTTCCCGGTTAATAATAAGAGAGATTATGGATCTACGGCTACTTTAAAACTGATAACAAAATGTTTTACTTTAAAGTTAAATAAGACACAAGCAAAATTAATATGTATATTTTCTTAATTAACTAACCGTTGATAAAAAAAAAACTTGAGAAGCAAATCCAAATCCAAATTAACAACTCATTCGCTTTGTATTTATTTTATAAGGAGAGTCAATAGATCATATAAACTGTATAATAAAATTAGCTATTTTCTTGTATATTAAATTTCTACTAATATTTATAGATGATAACGAGAATATTTTGAACTGGAAATTTTCTATTCATGATTAGCCGACATTTCAGTTCTTGATTATCCACGAAGATAATCTGCACATCAACAACCACAAGTTATATATATATATATATATATATATATATATCTTAATTACAAAGTTTGGATAACGCGAAGATTTTTGAGCCTCTGCAAGATTGCAATCCTCCCAACATCATTTATTCTTGCAATTAGTTTTGGAAAAAGAGATAATTAATTACATTACACGGTTTCCGAATTGTTTGAATTTGGTTAAGTATGGCAGACAACACTGAGTGGCACTTTCCTCGGCCTTTTTCAGTTTTTTTCGCATTGTGTTTGATGAAATGACTACGAATAATCATGACTTTACTGAAAGACCAATTAAATGCTCAACATGTGCAACTATAGAGCAAAAAAATGATATTTATTTAATTTATTTTAATATTATCTTTTGCTCAACATGTATTATTAGATTACTTGTATTTTAATACAAATAAAATAAAATAGCATAAAATAAATTGCATAATTGTTTTGCAATTCTTCTGATTTGACATATATCATGAAAGAGCTACGTTTATTTAAAAAGAGTTCTTAACTTTTTAAAATATATATAATAATATATAAATTTATATTATTTTTTAAAATTTGTTCCGCATAAAAGACATTATAAATTTATTTTTATACTCTAAAATTATGTTTCTAATTTTTTTGTCCCTATTAACTTAAGGGACCTGAATCCACCACTGCATGAACCATACCAATTTACCCTTTGTTCGTTAGCCAATGACCCCGAAGACAATTTTTGTTAATTTAACATTTACACAATAAAAATTCGCATTATATTCATTTAAAGATTCGAGCTTTCACATAACAATAGAGATGAAGACTTTGTTCGCTATTAAGTAGAACATATTAAAACCAGTTAACCCTTTGGACTGGATGTTATTCAACCAGCACCAGCAGAAGCGAGATACTGAGACTAAATTCATAATGGATAGAGTTAAGGGATCCATGTAGGATCTCTAGGACTGAAGAACGAAGCTTTCACATGAGAATTAAGCAGCTTTAGCGCAGCACTGGAGTTGATGCACCTTGGAGTTTTATACTGATTGATTGACCCTCCTTGTCCAATGAATAAATCCATCAGTGCCTCAAAAGTGCCCGCCTCCACCACACGTATCTCCAATGGTCCCACAGACTTGTCCAATGCACGGCATCGCCTATACGTATAATCAAGCTCTTCCTCCACTGCAATACAACATTCTTGGAGCACCTTAGCATCAAGTGGGATCTGATTGTGTTTTACAACCGATGCGTAATGTAGGATTTCCCAATACAATACATAGTGCCCTGGTACAGATGATGTGTCTGCACAGCTAGTGTATTCCACGAGCAGCGCATTGCATGGTTCCAGTAATTTTTTTGCAGTTGATATGCTTTTGTGAAGGTCTTCCTCATTGGTTTTGTCATTATCAATGCTGAGAACCACATTTCTCCTGCAAATGAATCGAAATTGCGGGGCTCGATTGTGGAATCCTCTCACTTGCAGCACATCACCGATACGGTAACGATAAAGCCCTGAATATTGAAAATCATTGAAAGATTCAACATTCAGAAAGAGTTTTAGCATTTAATTTTATCCTAAGAAAATAAAAGAGAGAAGCATGGCGTAACTCATAACCCACAGGAAAGTTTCTCTAGATAAAATGGTTGTGGCACATTTAAGATATTAAAAAAAAGAAAAGAAAAGAAAAAAGCCTTTTCGGGGACGATATATCCTTACCAGCAAAGGTAGTGACCACCAACTCATAATAACAGCCCCGTCTGACATGCACCAAATCAACAAGCTTATTATTGGGCACCTCTTCTTCCTCATCCGCATCCACTAAACAAGTCCCATTCTCTCCCAGAGGTATAAACTCAAAATAGCACATATTAGGCATAAGGGTGAATACCACATCAGCAGGATCACTCAAGGGTTTCATGTTGACCCCAAAGTAACACTCAGAGGAAGCATACATGGTAGACACCAAAGGCAACTTCTTATCACTGTAGTACTCAAGAGCTGGTATATATTGTGCCATAGACCCAGTCACCACAGCTTCAATATACTTAGCCCTTGGCCAAAGATGACACAAAATACCCTTCCATGATGAGCGGCTGCAGATCTCCTCAATTTCATCCGCAAGACAAGGATTAGGTGATGATAGTATATTTGACATGCATGAACGGCAATCAGGATCTGTGATCATGGGATCCAGTTCACCACTGCGTATATCATTGCATAGGTGAACCCAGTTATGTTCCAGTGATGAAATGGCTCGAAGCAAAGCTGATGCAAATACAGCTCCTATCCTCAGGACTTGGTGACGGTGAATTAAACCAGATAGTAACTGGCAATACATGCTCTGGTTGCTATCTTTGCACAAGATAGCAGGGTCTGGGCTAGTGAAATCATTGAATGGATCACGTGTTCGGCACTTAAAGTGCTTACTTTTGTAGTAACTAGTTAGCACAGTACGAGCTGGTAAGCCACAAGGAGTAAACTTTTCTGCCTTGACAAAGTACAGATACATGGCCTTGCCTTCATCCAAACCAGAGATGTACCTGAAATATATGTCAAGGTCAGAAAAAGCTAGATCTAAGACCTTTATAATAGATTGTCGCTCATAAGGAGAATAATATGATGACAGTGCCCATCCACGTTAACTCTGCAATCCAATTGACCCAATTTCCCTATACCGCTCGCTCACAAATTTTTTCTGATTATGCTACCAGCACTTACATGCATTCCAGAAGATGTCAGACCCTATACTCATCAGCATATTTCCTGCTGCTGCACCAAATATGTAAAGGCTCATTACTCTGTACCTATAATTATGCAAGGTCTAGTATTCTCTATTTACATGGCTGAACATAATTCTTTATTCATTAGCAAGAAGGGAATGAGTTTCTAGCAAGCTCTAACCACTACTGCATGCTACTGGATTCTTTTCATTCCTGGTCCGTACAGTTTTTAATAGTTCAGGTCATATCCACAGATCATATATCATACATGAAAATTGATTGTTCTAAATAATAAGACTGAATTAAAAAAAGGAGGTCCTTCTGAATAAAACTATAGCTCCATAAGATAAATATACACACGTTAGTACCATGAACATGCATAGTTGTTAAGAACAGAAGATACAAATCATATAATCCATATATATAACTGTAGCAAATAAAATTATAGAATATATAGGAGAGGTAACTGACTGGTTCATGATTGGCATAATGAGGTTATATATAAAGGTGCGACGGTCTAGATCCTCTGCTGTTGATGGCATTAACTTAGGTTCTCCAGCAGATGTCCCCGAACTGCAAATTAATGCAGAAAGGCATATCAATTATTGAAAATGAAAAATAATTAAGAAAATCCATATCCAGAAGTAACGCTTGTATAAAGAGAAGGAAAAAACCTGCATAACATCTCAGTTATAGGACGGCCAGTAATAAGAGAGGAATCTTCTCCTTCAGCAATTCTTTGGATATATGGATAGATATCCTTGTAAGTAGTGACAGGGACACAACGTTTAAACTCCTTTACATCTTTTGATCCCTTAATATAGTTGCACAAATACTCAGTTTGCCCATTTTGCATTAAGATCTCATTCAATATGCTTTCCTGAATTTCATCAGCCCTCTCTGTAAGCCTCTCAATCTCCTTCAATGCATCCTCACCTTTGTACTCCAACTTCTTTCCATCCATGTTATGAAGGAATGTGCATTCAGGGAAGGAACAGGGTAAGTCTATTTATAATATGATAGCTTATGCGGATGCTTGTTGTATATGTTCTTTTCTTTTCCACATCATTTCAAGCTGATTGCGGAAAAAAATTGGTACAGAGGGTGGCCCATCAATAGTTAAAACCATGACTTCACTGTATGATGTGCTATGACATATAAGTTAGAATTTTAACACCCCCTGTTCTTGCCACTTAAAAATTATGAGCAGTAAATTATGAACTTTGGCGTCTTGCTCAAATTTGCAAAGCAGTATTAGATACCACACGTTTCCTTTCCTTTTGAATCTTGAGGAAAACTCAAGCTATATTCCCTTCGTTGTCGCGTTAAAGTCATTTAAATTCTAGTCCTCAGAACTACCCTATAGAAAACATATAATTCCTATAAAATATCTCTAACAATAAACTACCATTTCAAGCAGTTGAGTTATAACACAGTTCCAAACAATGTACTTCACGTGAAAGGATGAATTATAGCATGTTATCAAAATCTAGTGTTCTAGACATTTATCCTTGTATACCATCTAGAAATGCTATGCTTATATACAAATACATAACATAAATATGTTCATGTAAAATATACATATTTCACCACCTAAGCACACAAGAATATGAAAGATGATTGATATCATGGCAACTAATCAGAATTAGAAGTCCGCATGCTATTGTTTGCCAAAAAATATTTTGTTGCAAATATCTTGAAATTTTATTCTAAGACAATTGTGGTGCAAACATCTCTTAAGTTTTATTCTAAGATGACTTTGATATTTTAAAATTAGTTGGTTGTGACATTTTTAATTTTTCATAATTATATTCTTGACTAGACAAAGATTTCAGTATCTGGTTCTATTTGTTATACTCGCATACAAACTCTTTGCCTTGCATCCCATCTCAGTAAAGCATGAGAAAGCAAAGCAAAGCAAATCAAATCTTTTGCTGAAGTATGTGTTCACCTCTCGCACAAAAAGTAAGAATATGATGCATAACACACGAAATCCAATAGTTTGGATAGGAATAAGTGAGATTTGCAGTGACATCATATCAATAATTTAATGTGCAGGTATCTGAGGTCATTCAACAACCTCCATTATAATAAAGTTATTCCTAAGCACCACATTGAAGACAATATATTAGACTAAGGTAAAATAGGGCCTCCTTTTTTAGGATATGTAATATTAGAAGTGTTGCAGTATGGAAGGAAGAAACAATCTCAGCCTTTCACCAAGATTAAGATGCTTGATAAAGGGGGCAGCACGTCAGCAAATATTCTTATGACATAAGACATATACCGCCCCCTACAATTGTCCTGTTTTGCCATTTTGCCCCTCATGGTCTATTTACCCACCTTTATTTGATTTTTAGTCCATTGTGCCACCTATAAATTTTGTAAAAAGCTGCATTTGGCCTCCTCTTATTAATAACAAATATACTATTCACTCCACGTGCTTGTACAATGCTTGTTATCCACACTCTTGCCACGTCAACAAATAAGGAGCCAAATGCAACATTTTACAAAATTAGCAGTGGCAGAATGGAACAAAAATAGAATACAAGCCAAACAAATTTGTAGGGGGCAAAATGACCAAATGGGACAATTAGGTGCAGTATATGTCTTATCCCTATTCTTATCCAAATGGAGATGATGCAGTGTCATGATCAACATCTTTAGCACATGCCCAAATAAACAAGGTCACTGCTCGCCGAATAATATGATGATCTTTCTTTTCCTTTTGAAAACTGTATAAGACACAGAATCTCTGAGGACACTCTTTCTTCTCCACCATGATTATTCTATCAAGACAGTAGTGCCAATGCAAAAGAAATGTTTTCCATACCTGGGAAACTTGTGGTAATGCAGGAGAAAGTAAGCTTTACCAACCCTTGTTTTTCGACTATTAGATTGAGCACATCGCGTGCTGTCACTCAAATCATGATGTCCTCCAATACCAACTGGTCCTATTCTCTGTACTAATAATACTTGAGCACACATCAATGGTCTCTCCATAGAATCATGATGATTTATGTATGTACAGCAATAATTTTAGTTCATATCAATAGTTAAGAAATCCCCCTCTTGAATTCAATCCCCTACTAATATTAGCCTGCAGACATGCAATCAGGAAAATAGAAAAATATAAGAAAAGCTTGAAAAATAAATGTTAAAATGACATATGGGATGCCTCTTATGACCAACTTTTGCCTTTTCTTCTGCAATGATATAGTTGAAAGCATATAATGTGTAAGAATCAAAAGCAATGGAAAATGCAACTATAATTACATGATTATAATATAATTTTCCAGTATTGAATCATAACATAATAAAACATGGGGTCATATCTATGTTGCTCTGATGTTCAAGTGTCATCAGAGCTTCTATGCGGATAGGGTTTTACATGGGTCCATCTGGTTGAATAGACCTGTAAGCCACATAAAAAAGATTTAGTGGGAGTTCAACTTAGTACAAAAAATAGCAAAGACAAATGCCTCCTATTAAAATTGCCCGAAGAGCAATCTTCTAGCAACCAGCTAAATGGAAACAGCCTTTTGGACACAGTGATCATCTCAGAAAAATGTGCCAAGTAAGATGTGTGGCCACCTGTCACATAAAACGTAGGCTGCTTTTCTTTTTGGAAGTGTGATGCGATGACATGTACTACCCATCAATAGGTTTACCTGACTGGACATGATTTCGCCATGTAGATAATCACTCATTCACAGTCACTTTCCTCAATCAGGAAAATAGGTCCTGTGATAGATACAAAGATATCATACAAAATTGAATGGCTTTAACTTCACTTTCCTGCCACATTTGATGTTAATGGAATCCATGACTTACGTCTCATCTTATGTCATCCACCTTTGAAATAATTTACTTGAATGAGGCCAATAATTCCAGCATAGAGGTAACTTTTTGATAGAATTATAGGGAAATTCTAATTATTTATATGTGGTTTCGTTAAAATGCAGAAGTTGTGTTGTTGTATTATGGTAGTTCTACGGGAAAAAGACGTAAAAATTCATATTTTAACTATAATGCATAACATCAACGACTAAGCCACAGTTCACAGTTTAAGGGGCTGATTTTTAAATCAAATAACAAGCAAGACTCACAGTTGAAAATGCAGCTACAAGACATCAAATTTCTAGTTTCCCAATTACAATTAAGGTACAATCAGATTTCCCTGCAACATAACAACCAAAACATTCCATAAATCAGCATTAGAAGATTTTTCACATAAACTTCAATCATTTGAATATCTCCAACTGAAAGGTTACACAGCTATGTTTAGGTTCAGTAACGTAGCTTCTGGTTGATAGAGCCATAACTGATTCTCTCATAGTTTTTTCGCCAAAATGGATCGAGTCCATCATCAATTTGAGGTTTAATCAGTCCGACCGGCCAGAATGAATAACAATACCTTTAAGTTTGAATACTATGAAGCACAGAGCAACCAAAAGAAAAAAAAAAACAAGAAAAACAGTAGAGCGTGACATCTAAAAAGAAAGAAAAAAAGAGATAATTTAGGTATTATAAAGTCGCCAAAAACCATAATTTGGCAGGCCAATTCTCACAAGCAGTTAAATAAGCAGAGATTTTTGCAAAAAAAAAAAAAAAATGCAAAGCACTGTTGGATTCTAACTTTCTATATCATTGCTCTCCAGCTATTTGAGGCCCAATTACACAAATATAAACAAGGAAGTTTTACGAAACCTGTACAGAAAAATTTTAAACGAGAGATTATAAAACCCTAACAAGAACCTCATTACTCAAAATGACAATCAATTGACAGAAAAAATTCTAATGTACATGCATATGTTTGTCTATACATTCATGTCCATGGACTCCAATTACATATACCCATATGTATACAAACGGCAGGTAGTAGAGAGACAGAGGGAAGGAGAAGGGAACCTGAAAGAAGACAGAGGGATCGATTAACTGTTCTGTCTGCGGTTAGACGGATGGTCAACATATTGAGTCCTGGCCGGGATGGGAACGACAGCGTTTAAAGCTCTACATGACTGGTATAGCGAGTGTAAAGATATCAGTAATCGAGCGAGTACACTCTTCTAAAACAAAAATACCATAGACACAGAGGAAGATACTGGGTTTTATTCATTCAGAAACTGAGAGAATGACGTTAGGTGCCCAATGGCTGTGGCGCTTAACCAGCATCTGCTCTGCTTCTCAAATTCAAGAACCAGACCAACAACAATTACTCCCCCATGTTCATGCTTGCTTCGCGAAACAAGCTTATTAAGTCATAAAAGGAAGCCCTTTTTCTCCGTGATTTCTTGCTCTTCTTCTACTTCTCAGTCCTCTGAACCCAATACGCAAACTGCTGAGTCCTGTATCAATTTGGGTCTCTCCCTCTTCTCCAAAGGACGGGTACTATCTGTAAATATTCTCTCACTCTTCTTCGTTTCTCTGTTTTTTTTCCTTTCCCGAAAGGCTGCGAATTGATGAGCTGTTGTTGAATTTTGGTGACTCTTGATCGAATTTGAGCCGAAGTTCATGTTCTCCTTTATCGATTTTATTATTTGGTATATCTGCTATTTTAACGATTGAGGCTAGACTCGAGAGTTATCTTTGTTGTTAATTTGTTTACAGATTTCTCCCCTAACTACAGGCTATAATCTAACATTTGTTTTGTGGATAATTAAGTTGATGTTTTTTTGTAGTTAGCGAATTTCAAGCTATTGAGCATTATAACTATAGCATTGAATACTCTTGGTAACAATTGATGTTTCAGGTTAGAGATGCTTTAGTCCAGTTCGAGACAGCACCTACTTTAGATCCCACACCTGTGGAGGCCCAAGCTGCACTCTATAACAAAGTGTGTTGCCATGCATACCGGTAAGAATTTTTTCCTTTTTTCTTTGATAAATTGGCCTTCTATTTTTCTTTCAATTTCTGATAATCCGCTGCAATTACATTAGTTATCTATTTTAATGTGGTATAGTTTAACTGCATTTAATTGATTAATATAATGATAACAGTAAATAAGTGAGCAATGAGCTAGTGACAACTCAATCCTACTGTAGGAAGTCCTTCTATCAGTTGATTATCAGTTATCTTGCCAAATTGGCAGTCCTAATAATATGTTGAGTGTGAGCACAAGTTCTTCACCTCAAGTCTAATAATATTGCCCATCTAACATGTACATATCCTGTATGAATTGCTAGAAAAAATCATGAACTGCTGAAAGATTTTGATTTGTGTCCTTGAAGTTGCTATTTTCCTATATCAACCATAGCTTCTCTTAAGAATAACTTTGTCTTTAAGCATAGCTTTGCTAAGCTGATTGGCCTTGTTTTTCATCCTTATTTTGAGGAAGAGAGGAAGGTAAGAAACCTGCTGATTGCCTTCAGACTGCTTTGAGGGAATATAATCTTAAATTTGGAACCATTTTAAATGATCCCGACTTTGCTTCTTTCAGAGCTTTGCCTGAGTTCAAGGAATTGCAAGAAGAGGTTTTTCATTCTGTCTTGCCTTTGTTTCATATGTTAATCCCTTTTTCTTTTCACCTCTAACCTGCCAGGTTCTTGAAATTGTATAAACATATGTTCCTTTTATCTTAATACTACACTATCCTTTCTCCACTTGAACTGAAACTAGGGGTACTGGATTATGTAATCATCAAATTGTTTCACCTGACCTGTGGAATTCAAGGATTGAACTCTTTAAGCATTATGTCTCATAAATATGTCGTGTTTACAGGCTAGGCGCCGAAGATATAGGCTACAGTTTTTGTAGATCTCAAACTCATTAGTGAGGTCCAAGCACCATTTCGTGGGGTTAGGAGATTTTTTTATGTGGCATTGTCAGCAGCTGCAGGAATTTCATTGTTCTTTACTATTCCAAGGCTCTTTCGTGCAATTAACAGTGGGGATGGTGCCCCAGATCCATTAGAAACTGCTGGAAATGCTGCGATTAACATTGGAGGTAAACACAGGTAACTTTCTGTGATACAAAGAAAAGTTAGTTGTAATTGATGTTTGCAGTTATTTGTCAGCTATTGTAATTGATGTATGTAGTTATTTGTTAGCTACCATCCCTTTTTTTTCCCTTATCTGGAACTTTTTATTCTGCAGTTGGACATACATTATTGCAGCACCAAACATGATTATTGACCAGAGGCTATAAGCTTGTTTCTCAAAAAGTTATTGAATCAGCAATCTACAGGCATTATTGTTCTTGTGGCCCTGTTTTCGTGGAACAATAAGAAAGAGGAAGAACAAATTGCACAGATAACCAGAGATGAAACTCTGTCAAGCTTGCCTTTGCGGCTTTCCACCAATCGGATTGTTGAGCTCGTACAAGTTTGGGACACTGTTAGACCAGTCAGTAGCAAAATCTTCATTTTCCATTTTAGTAACTTGTGTTTGTCCCACAATTTCCTGCACTCTTGAATGCAATCCTTAAATTAAACAATCAAAATTGCATTGCATTCCATCCTAATTAAATTATTGATCCATTTTTAAGACTTAAATATAGCCTCATTATTAATTTCAAGTGAGGAAAAGAAAATTGTTGTCTGTTTTGGCATAGGATTGTTAGTAGTTTTAGATAGAAATATATTTTTCTGTGAATTAATGAATGTCATTTGATTCATTATATTGTTATGAACTTATTGAAATGTAACCAAGGAAGTATAATCATGTTAGATCAATCAAAATACTGCATGGTAAGTACTCTAAATGATGGTCTGGAATTAGGTAATTTTAGCAGGGAAAAAGGAGACTGTTACCTTGGCTTTGCAAAAGGCAGAGGTTCGGAACTGAGCTCCTTAGACAAGGTGTTCTTTTAGTTCCTGTTATCTGCGGTGAAGGTAGAGAACCGGAAGTGCAGAAGAAAGGCATCGGCACTCCTGCGAAGGCAGCTGTGCCCTTCCTTCAATCAGGGTAAGAGACAGAGTTCCCTACTCTGTGTTTCTTCTATTTGCTACATGTAAAGTACTAGTATCATTTCACTGTAGCTGATCCTACTTAATTTGAATAAGATTTATTAGAGTGGTGATTCTTTACAGCATTGACATAAAATTTGATGGCACCTTGGTAGGAAGATTTTGATAAACAAAATCAGTCCGTAGTAGCAAAATCAAAGTTGAAAGCTGAAATTCGCTTTAAAGCAGAAGTTGTATCATCAGCAGAATGGGAAAGGTCAATTGCTACTTTTTTTATTTTTTTTATTTTTTTTTCTTTTCTGTTATTTCAAAATTAATTATGGCAAAGCATACTTTATATACTGCGTTTTGTGAGAGTAGATAGTAGCACACATTTTGTCCTTGTCTTCTTTTCATGTTTTCCGCATTCATCACAATGCTATGATGCTAATTTAGTAGCTTCACCACTGAAATCCTAAATTATTAAATTGTTCCATTCCAATTATCATAAAATTGATAGGGGCGCCTATAATAGTTTGTGCTTCTTGTTAGACTTGTATTGTCATGTTAACTGCCTAATAATTTTTGTGAACTCATTCAGGTGGATAAGGGATCAGCAGAAGCCTGGAGTTACTCCAGGGGAGGATGTGTATATAATAATGTGTCTTGATGGTAGAGTTCGAAGATCAGGGAAAGTAAGTGTTATCAACTGGAATGACTGAGGAAATTTTGGGGAAATTTTAAATGCGTAATATTTGTTTTTGAGTTTGAAATTACTAGAAATCACCAAGAGCAGTGAAACCATAGATTGATTCAGGGATCTGTTTCTTCTCTTCAATCAGTTACCCAGCAGCAACAGCATTTGATCTATATTTAGAAGCTAGTAGCTGAATCTATTCATATGCTTTTGTTTTCCCAGAATGCTGAGGGATCAAATCTTCAACAATCATACAAATTATATTAAAGATTATGGTCTTAATAAGATAGTAGACATTCTCATGAAAACATTTGTCTACACCTGGTCCTGACTTTATTATAACTCCAACGTAATTGCCATATCAAACCAAAGGTTGTGGTATTGCTGAAAGCTCCTTATCTTTTTTGAATAACTGCTAAAATGGTGTAAATTACTCTGCAAAATTTGGGGGAAATGAATATTTGGTGATTGGAAATCATGATGTGCCAACTGCCGAGACGCCACGCCTTTTCTTTCTTTTTTTTGTTGTGTAATTCTTGAAACCTATGCTTCTTTGGAAATTAAAATCTCGTTGTTTCTTAAGCAAGATTTGAGGGCACAACCTACTCTATAAAGAATTTGATATCTTGTATCAAAGTAGCCATGGGATCTCGAGGAACTTGTACTTCCAACTTGGAAGAATAACAGGTTTCCAAGCATAGTTTAATCATTTTCACATTTTCCTAAGTTCAGACTTCGATTTCCATGAATTTTTCTCCTCAAAATACCACGCATGCATATCGACTTTCGAAAGGACTATTAACAAATAACAACTCGCTTTTCTAGCCTATGTAAAATAGTTCTTAGAATTCGAATCTTTCAATTTCTTACAAAAAAAAAAAAATCAATTCAAATAAATTGATATAAAACTCTTTTAGTTTAATTAAAAGTTTCGAGTTCAAATTCTGGATATACAATTTCTTTAAAACTTTTGAAGGAGCATTTTATCGTCCTTCGGAATCATAAGCTTTTGAAGGAGTGTTTTTGTCGTCCTTTGGAATCATATTCAGCACGCTTTTGAATTAATTGGACTAATGTTAATATCAAATTAATATATATATATATATTCTTACATTTTCAATATATCCATTATTAATATAACAATATATTAAGAAGAATGTATAATTTGAATAATACAAATTAAATTTTTTTAAAGTTGTGTGAAAAATAAAAGTAAGTTTATTTTAATTTGCGGTACAAGGGGATTATATAATTTTTATAATATTTAATTTTGCCCCCTCATATAGTATCTACATTTGAAGGACATAATAATGTATAGAGAGTCTTGATTTTCATTCCATTATTTATCCAGAAGTTCAAACTCCAAATTAAATTTGATTTGGCATCTCCTGTACATGATTTCAACTAACCATTACTTGATTTACCATTTCTTTTTTCCTATTAATTATATGATTTTGTCATTTTGGTAGGCTTTGAATGGTTCTTTAGAGCGATTGGCATGAGTTGAATATAATTAAAGTAAAGAGCTTTATGGAAAGTCTGGTAGCAAATCCTGTTAAATAATCCCATTTCTTCCTTTCTTGAGTTTGATTGCGTTGTTATTATTACTATTATTTGCGTTATTATTATTATTATTAAGCTATTATTCGTTTTAATTAGAAAAATACTATTTGTCCGGGCCTATACTTTCCACAATGTAAATTTGGAAATATTAGTACTTTCTGAGCAACAATATAAAACGGTACATAATGATATAAATAAACTGGGTATAAAATCCTTAGAATAGGACAGCCAATCCGCATGTTGAAGGTTATTGGACTTAACCCAAGAATATGCATTTAATCTCTCTGTATATAGTCGGGATAAATGTACAAACGTTTATTATAAATCGGCACAGAATTTTTAATTGTTACAGATTATGCTAAAATTTTCAAAAATATAACAATTTAATATATAAGTTAAAATTAAAATAAAAAAAGTGACGTAACATATTGGTCGAATGAAATGACAAATCAATAGGCTAACATATCATCTTATTTAATTGAAATTTTAATTTAAATACCACATCTCAATATTTCTCTGAAATTTTAATACTAATCTATAACAATTAAAAATTTTAATACTAATTTATTATAAAGTAATAAATTTTGGTATCATTTATATATTTATTCGGTATATAGTCCATTGGACACGTATTTGAAGTTCAGGTAAGAATTTATGTAATTATGTTTCCATGTTGAGGGCCCGAGTGTTATCTTTGTAAATATGTCAAAAAAATCTCACGTTTATGCACCTATTTAAAAAGAGTTGCCGACCCGCGCTCTCTCATTGTATAACAATGGCTAATTCCTTCACCTTCCTCTTGACCTTCTATCTATTGCTCCCTGCTCTGACCATTGATGCAATCGGACACGAGAAATTAATAAGGTGGTTTCCGACTAAACTCCGGTGCCATGGCACGGTGGCGGAGTGCATGGGAGAAGATGAATTCGGAATGGAATCAGAGATCAGCCGGCGGATACTGGCGACCAGCGATTACATAAGCTATGGAGCGCTGCAGAGAGACACTACTCCTTGTTCACAGAGAGGTGCATCTTACTACAACTGCCAGCCAGGCGCACAGGCCAATCCCTATTCCCGTGGCTGCAGCACCATTACTCGTTGCCGGAGTTGACCTTGTAAATTTTTTCTGATTTTCAACTACATATTTCGACTGTGTTAATAATTTCATGCTTCTTTCATCTTCATATATTCGATGTGCTGAAAACATGGAGAGGGAAATGACAGGTTTGCTTGTTTTGAAAATTGAAAGCACTCTTCAAATTCAGTTCCAAATTTCAGTCCCAGAGCCAGAATTTGTTCTCGAGATATTGTATTTGAACAAAAATATTGACGATAAACCATCTCTCAAATAGAAGAATCCAGATCCAGATTTCTCGGACAGAACAGAACTCATGGTAAACATATATAAGATTTAACACCTCAAACCATGTTTCGTAGAAAAACATGTGCACTTAAAACTAATTTGCATCCAAATCTTCTTCATCCTTCTCCCCACCTGAATTTAGGCGATGGAGAGGTAGAGCCTTCCACTCTCATTTATGTGGCTAATTGCACCAACGATACCCAATCAATCCGTCACTCTATTATAATTTGGTACCAAATTTTTTAAATATTACAAATTGGTATCAAATGTTTCATAAATAGTTCAATTTGATATCAATCTTCAATTTTCGGCACTGGAAAAATAATATGGCATGTCACATCAAATTTATTTTTTTTTTGTAAAAACACATCCAAAACAGCGATATTTCTAAAAATTAAAGAAAAATAAATGATTGGTTGGAAATTTTTTATTTTATTTTTGGAAACGTTACCGTTTTGAATATATTTTTATGAAATAATAAATTTAACAAAAATATTAGAGTAACATGGCATGTTATTAAATATTGGCATGGTTGGAACATTTTTTTTTAATTTTTGAAAACATTAACGTTTTGAGTGTATTTTTATAAAGGAATAAATTTGACAAAAATATTAGAGTAATGTAGCATATCATGTCATCTTTCTAATACCGAAAATTAAATATTAATACCAAATTACAACATTTATAAAAAATTTGGTACATATTTGTAATAATTAAAAAATTTTATAACAAATTGTGATAAAATGACCAAATTTAATACCATTTGTACAATTAACCCTCATTTGTGCTCTCTCCAACTCATTTAAGCCTCTTCCCATTTCATCAAGGGCTTTGAAGTCAAGAAAACAATTAATCTTATAGATTTCAAATAAAGTTTATACGACTAAAAAGATTCATATATGTTTTGCTTAAGCATTTACAAAGGGAGGAATGCTAAGTATACTTTCCATTTTTATATATTCTCCAACATAATCCTTCTGATAGGCTGGTAAAAAGATAAAAATCTAAAAAAGCATAAAAAAAATGAATAAAGAGAGAAAAAAGAAAAATTATTTTGAAAAAAGAAGCATACCCTAGGTGAATAACAATGGATAATCCAGATTACCCTAAAAATGAGGGTAAATCAAAAGGATGGAGAATATTGGCTAAATCATTTTTATTCTGTCGAGAACTAAACGTCTAAACCAGCTTCCTGCTGCTATTCTTCTCTGTTTCCCATTATTGTACATTTAATTTAGAGTTTAATAGAAGCTTACATCAATTATCCAAAAAACAAAAGAGGGAAAAACTGGGATATCAGCATCTAATCATCTGTGCTTGTCGTCGGTCGAAAATTTAAGCTCCATATAAGGATATTTACATGGAGCTGACCACAATCCCAAGAGAATGACCAAATGTAGACCCAGAAGCAAAGCAGATGAGTAAGTATTGGAAGGATATATATTCCAGCAAAGCTCCACGCCTAAGAACAGAATCAACCTGCACATAGAATAGAAACACCACAACAGAACAAGATGTGTTAGTTATACAACAAAATATTATCCAGTGATTACCGCCTATGTGCGGGAGAATGAGCAAAAAGCTACCTTAGTAATGTAGGGAAACGTGTTGTCCACAGCAGATAAGGCAAGCTATAGAAGTACCTGCAGCAATAAAAGTAACATGAGGTTAAATGGGTCAAAGATTGCAATATTCTTTTTTCTATCATAATTCTGAAATCATGACTCTCTGATGCACATGGATATCAGGATATATTATCATTAAAGGTATTTACTCTAGCACATTCAACATGCAATAATTTGAGTTGATTTAGGTTGATCAAAGAAAAATAGTCATACTGACTATAACTGTCAGGACATAATGTCAGCCCACTGGAATCACCAGTAAGGAGAAACATAAAGGACAGATGAATTCAGGAACAAAAATGAGAGGAATGATGATTGAGAGTGGTATTGATTAGACTGACTTTAATGATGGACAAAATGCTTTCACACTCCCTTTTCATTTGTTCTCTTGCCAGTGTAAGTGTGCTCGCATGCACTTGCATTGCATGCATTTGTTCTCTAAATGATTGGCCTGAAACTAACAGCTAAAGAGAGTAGATCATACCAAAATAAAGGACAAGTGCTGCTTCATAAATAACATTCAATTGATGATTAGCAGCACAAGCATATGGAACTGGCATGTTATGAAATCAGCAGTCCAATTTACCATATCATGTGCAATATCCTGTTCTACGAACTCACTTTCCGGTAGAGGATAGCTTAGTACGAGAACAACATCCAAAAACAGGTTCAGTTTAAATGCTATTCAGGTCTAAGCTTCATATAAGTTTTCTTGCTTGATTGAAGTTTATAAGCATCAATTTTTCCACAAAAGATATATAAGCAATTGTTGCTATTACAATTTGCTCTTAGATGGATGGATGGATATGGTGAAGACTGAATTATGCAAATAAGGATGAACAGGAAGAATAACAAGTAAAGTGCAAGGGAACAGGATGAATAACAGAATAGATGAAAGTACTCTCACAAGCACAAATGAGACAGCACTGATAAAGCATGAAAAGAAAGAGACACAGATATGCCAAAAAAGATGGGGGAAAAAGGCTGTCTTCATAAAACATACCATGAATAAAACTGATAATGCAGTGAGCGAGCACATACAATGCCAATGAAGTTCCCACAAAACATAGTTGTCACAATATCTGAATCAATCTGACCAAGATTCAGTACACTAGCAGATAAAGAGGTAAACAAGAAAAGGAAGAGAGAATGAAAGGAGATAGCAGATAACTAAAAACTCACGTTCTGCCTTAAGAATCTTCAAGGATGAGCCATTTGATTGTGAAAGAGTAGATGAGTGCTTAATGGATACAACTCTGGAATACAAAAACTTAAAAAGTCCTCCTTCATGCCTGTAAGTGACCAAATATAATAGATCATCAACTTCGAGCGAGGCAGAGTTTTATTATCATTGTGGATGCCAACTCTAAATATAACAGAAAGTCAGAAAGTCAATCAATTATGAGAAAGTTTGGGCAGTGACCAAAAAGGCGAAAACTGCATACAGCATCAGTAACTATCTGGGAGTCATTATAGAACTTCCCCAAGCCAAACACAAACATTGATCCCATGCATATGGAAGCATCGTTGGGATTATGACAGAGGAAAATGAAATATTAACTCCAAATACAAATATGTAGATATGATAGCAAGAGGATGGTCTTTCAATGAGTGATACATAAAGTACATTTCAGATCAGGCAGACACAATGTGGTTTCTAGACAAGAACCAAGGATAGGATTTGCTGGTGATAACAGTGCACACCATTCAGAGAACACATGGCAAGTGTTTCTAAGTAAAAGAGTCCAGAAAATCAGCACCATTTTTTTTCTTTATAGCTTCTCATAGAATTTTTTTTTGCAGTCACTGGAGGATGCAAGTAATCCTTAAATTCACTACCCTGTTTGCTGAATTCCTACCATACATGCTACTAAAAGAATAAGTTACTTACTTGCACCATCTGTAATGGGCAAAAACTGCAAGCAATCCAAGGTGAGCAAGCAGCAACGTGACTGCAAATTGCTTTGATACAAAAATGTGTTCAGGAACAAACTTGAAGTTAACAGACCTGATAGAAAAAATAAAGATTAAATTCCAAAAAAGCCCACCATAAAATCCTAAAAGGAGATCGTATAATATCACAACTGATAAAGATCATTAAAGGACCACTAGATGTGCAAACAGCCACCCTAACTACAGAAATTGGGCAACAGTGCATAATTGGCATCTTAGCAACATAAAAGATGAGATGATTGAATATAGATCGATCAGTAAAACATAGTTGACTGTTCCAATAATCAAATCCACAGATTCCAACCCAAGATCTCCTGACAGGATAACATTTTAATAATCTCCTTCTCAGCAACTAATCAAGATGGCATGATCTATGAACACATATAATTTGCGGAAAGATGACCCCCATTAGCCACATATGTTACGTGAAGCAATCAATACAAGGCACATGCATCCACGAGTATATCATGGAACAGGACAGTAGTTCATGTTCAGTTTATCTATAAAACAAAAAAATAAAATTGTTTTTTTCTCTGATATGTTTACATGTGACTAATGATTAGATCAATCTATATGAAGAAAAGGTAGTTAAGAATCGTTTGCACCAGAATCCGATGATAAGTACCAAAAGTGGATGAAGACACGCCCAAGGTTGAATGCTCTTGATACATATGCAACCGGATAGGAGATCAAAAATGGCAGCCCCAATAGAATCTGCATAACCGTTCACCAAATATGTGAAATTAATGAGCTATTGTTAAGACAATGCTCTCTTCACAGATCAATTGTAGAGTTGCTCCAAACTCACCTACAATGTTGGGGGAAAAACATAAAAACATGACTATTTTGCGTCAGAGTCTAAGAACATTTTTAAAGTATATTTGTGATAAAAATCACAATATTGTTCATATTAATGTAATGTGCATTCCAGGAATACATACAGAAGCAGTCTCAGCAGTACAAAAAGCGATAATTACCTGAACTAGAGCTGCACCAGCTAAAGCCAATATCACCCCTGTAATATTCATAGCCTGTAAGAAGAAGTATTTGCAAGATCAAGGAATACCGACTTGGTTGACTCAAACACTCAACTAAGGAGCAAACTGAGAAATCTAATAATTGGATGTTGACGTACCTTTAACATAAGAAGCAATAAAGCTGGAGCATAAAGGAGGACATTCATCTTTATTGAAACAGCCCCACTATGCAAATAAAGCAGAAAGTTCTACCAAATTAATCTTATATCAAAATCTTGCAGTAAGAACTACGAAAGTAAATGTTACCTGAAAAAAATAAGCCCCAGATGCCACTTTTGGTGAAGAAGTAAGGTCAATGAAGCATGGAGAAGAGTCATTGCAAAACAGTCATTAAAGAGACGCAGCATAAAGATTGAGTGCACTCTTTTCGAGAGACAAAGCAAGATAAGAGCCCACCATGGAAGCTGCAAGAAAATTCATGAATAAAAGATCCTACCAAAACCAAGATAGAAGAAAACTAGCAAAGAATACCACAACGATATATAAAAAATCTAAGAGATCTTTTTAAAAGATTTGGAATATTTATGTTGATTCAACGTATCCAATAACCAGCTAATCCAAGCTAGAATGACAAGGTTATTTAAGAAAAGATGCTAAGGAATAAGGATACTTAACATTTGGTGTAATAGTTATTCTTTTGCTAAAAATTTTGAGAACATTAGCTCCATGGAATCACAGTTCCAAGAAAAAGAGGTAACAAAACTACCTACCAAAACAAAATGCAACAAGCCACAGTCTGATTGCTTGTTTCAGGTGAAACACAGTAGACAAAGAAAGAACACAGCAACTTCATAAATAAAAAGAAGCCTAAACATCTTCTGGATTACATGCCAAAGCCACAGCACTCATTTTAGAGCCCACGATGACAAGGGGCAAAAAGTTTGCGACAGTAACAAGGATTGAGTTGATGCATATACCAAGGCAGAATTCAATCATTTGGCCCCACAACATACAGCATGCTTAGTGAGCATTACAGCCTCTCTGGACTACAGACACATTAGCATCCCCATCTACATCTCCATCTTCTCACTTCCTCCCTTCAACTTTGTTCCTATTACAACTTAATTCCTGATAGAAAGAAGACAAATCAACCCACAGATCAACATTCCTCAGGACTTGGTTTTCTAGGATTATCCAGCTTGCATGCACTCTCAACAAATCATCAAGAAGCATGAAGACAGTGGCAGATCAGAACACCATAATATGAATGCTAACTTGAATAAGAGTCTAGAAACTATACTATATGAATATTCATATCATTCCTTTTCACTTTTCCGTATTACTGTCAAGTGGTATCTGTACTACCTTAAACATATCATCATACTAAGTTGGCCTCCCTAATCCAGTCAAAGGTAGCCTTCCATATCTAGAAAAAATGAAAAAGTGGTGACCTTCAGTGGCAGGTGTAATGCATGAGGGAGGATGACTCTTTCTTATGGCCTAATCTAAGAATCAAACCTACTAAATAACATCTTTCGTACCAATCCAAGCCATTAAGTTATCCTTCATTTCAAATGTGAAAATAAGAACATCAAATAATAAGTATGTTAGAATTTATGGATACACACTGCCCAATTTCACATAACAAGAGAAAATTGCCGTACCACATCAATCTTCACGTATATGAATAAGATGATAGCCAGATTAGCGATGTATAACATGCCAAACAAAATCTGCGACCACAGAAACCATAAGGTGATTATTTCATGTAACAAATGGTAAAATGACAGAAAATTAAAATTACATATACTTTTTTAAAAAGATATCCCCTACAAGGAACGTGTTTTAACTTGCAACCATCACCAAAAAATCAGTAACTGGTGAAAAAGAGAAGGGAATGGGCTAGACCAACACTAGTAAAGGACAGCAGCTAGAGCTATGCTCGTGATCAATACCTAACTTTGATTTCACACAGTGGAAATCAAATTTATACAAGAGATACACAATAAAAACAGTCTCTAACAAAAAGTACAACAAATTTCATCCCATTGACATGTTCAAAAGAAAATGGAAAAAAAAAAAAAAAACCAGAGGAACATTTATAAATGATCAAATTCTCATTTAAACCAACAAAATAAGAGCGAATTAGATTACCTGAGCCGGATAAACCTCCCCTCCTGTAACATACTGAATGACGGAGTAAACATAAAGAAACCCAGCTGGGTACACCAGTGGCCCTGTATCACCTTTCAAGTTGCTGTAATCCCTTTCTCCCTCAAGAAACCCAGTTACCTGTTTGCGATCAGACCAATTCATATTATCCGTGCATCTTTAAGAATATAAGCTACCCAGGAACCAAAATCAGCTAATGATGAGTCTAATCACTGAAAATTTAAAACAAAATTCAAATAAAATCTGCATTGCTTCAATTAAAAATTAACAGAATTCAGCCACACATGGAGAAATGCGAAATTTTTTTAAGGTCTCGTAGCACAACTCACCTGCGATATGTAAGCGTCCCAGTCAATCTTTGTATCTGAAAACCAACGAAATGCGGATAACAATTATTTAGTCGCGCGGAGATAAGGATTATGAACGATGACAAAGTAGAGCCATTGATCTTACAGGGAACGTAAGCGATGATGAGAGCGACGACGAGGGCATCAATGAAAATTAATGCCAAACCGAAGGCTACTTTTGGGTTTTTGAAAAAATTGGCGCTAGAAGCCTGAGGTATTGATGGCTGTTTCACCTTCCTCCCTGATTTAACTGCCATAGCTTCGGTTCCCCGTGCTTCGTTACGATTGAAGAGCAGTAATACGATTGCCGGCGCCGATTACAGATGTTAAAAACATCATTGAAAAATAAACAATTGTGAACCGTTGGATCTGATTATTACACAATGGGCACCACGTCAACATTACCGGTTAAGGAATTATTACCATCCACGTGTCCCTCTCCTCTTCGTTTTCTCCGCCCATGTGTCACTTATATCCCACCTCCCAAACACGCCATCCAGGAAAACACGTTCTCTTCTATAAACTCTGCTCCCTAAAATTTCTACCTTGTCACACATTTCACTCCTTTTTCTCTCAATTATCATTATCGGATTCCCAAAAACATCAAACACCGCATCAAAGACGACACCACCCAATTCACCACCACCGGCGGCGGCGGCGGCAGAGCCGTGGGAAGTAAGCGAGACAAGAGGATGGCTATGCCCAAACGTGGCATCAGGTCACCAACCATAGCAGTTTCCATACCTATTTTTTTAACGCTTTTCAGCATCTATTTCTTGGGCGCCAGTAATGGCTACGGCAATCTATCGAAACCCTTATGATTCCCGCCAATGTGGGTAGGGATGTCAGTGGGAACCGCATGCGAAACGAATCGGATTACGGAAAAAATCCAAATTTTGATTTTCGGAAACAGGTCGAGAACGGAGCCTATATATCCCACCCTAATCGCCAATCCGAAATTCGTCCTAAATATATTTAATATATTTGTAATATAATATATTTTCAATATATATATATATA